>PVHP010034808.1:0-18876 GCA_004024765.1 Zapus hudsonius
CACACCACACCAAGTATACTGTGCACACATGCTAAAAATATGTTAGAAAACAGAAGTATTGAGATATTTTGGGGATGGAGGCAACATACCTACAGGTAAGAGTAGTTCATTCCTTGAAAGGAGATACAGTCTCTCAAAGACAGTCTGCTTCATCTCCATCTCAGGTGAGGTTCTGTGATGTAGCACATAATTGAATTTTCCAGAAAAAATGAAAATAGGACTTTTCTTGCCACATACCAGCCTTCATTTCTGTGCCACAGGTACTACAGCCAGATCTACATTTCTCAGATTCTGTCACATCTATTTTCTGTCAATTCTAATATGTATCTGAACGAGACTTAGGAGGCAGAAATGAGAAGCTTGGCTTAGAGCCCACCACATGGAGACTTGATTAGAGTAAAAGGTGCTTTGTTTTAGCTGCAGTAGATATTTCAGCCATGGTCTTCTAGCCCCATATATACCAGAGGAAATGCTACCAGCACAGCCCGGCAGTGCAGCTGAGCTTCACTGCTCAGTCCACTGTCAGAACACAGTCGTGTCCAACTACTGGGTTCCATGATTCTCTTGGAGTTCTCTAAGCTATAAACTGCTCTAAAATAATTATCTCATTTTAGCACCCAAGGATTCATTCCCTTTTCTATAGATAGAACAATTTTTCAATATAATTAACTGACAGCTTGTGAGAACTTTTACCATTCATTCTTAATAAAAAAGGAATTCTTTCAAAGTTACCTGAAAATTTTCATTTTAAAATGATCATTATCCCATTTCAAAACTTCACCTTCATGTTCAATATATCACCTGGTATACCAAAACCTACACTGTTGAGATGGTCCTATAATTAAGAACCAGTAATCTAGGGGTGGAAGATAGCTCAGTCAGTAAAGGACTTCCCACAAGGATGCGAGTTCAATCGCTAAACAAAAACTAAACAAAACTGGACATGTTGTTAAAGACATGTGATTCTAGTACTTATGAGACAGAAACAGAAATTTTCCCTTGAGAGCCATCTAATATAGGCTACTTAAAAAGTTCCAGGCCAATGTTCCCTGCCTTAAAAAATTAAAGTGGACAGTGTTCCTGAGGAACAACACCTAAGTTTGTCCTGTGGTCTCTACACACACGTGCAGACACATGCATATGCACTCAACACACTCACATGTATACAACCTCTCCCACACAAACATCATGCACAAAGTACCAGTGTCCCAAATAAGCCTCCAAATCTGATTCACATCTAGATGTTATTTAGAGTCTGTGAAATGTGAGATGTGAACAGATGTCCTAGGGAAAGTATAGGATGCTAATTATTCACTTAATTCCTCAGTGATGATTATACTTCCCATCTGGAGACTCCTCCAAGACCTGGCTTCTAGAAGCTCTTGATGCAGAAGACCACTACCCTATCAACAGAACATAATGCAGGTTTCTGAAAATGCTTTACACTATGTTTCCTTCTCTGAAAATATCAGTGGGTTAGTTAAATAAAAGAAAGCCATTCGGATCATAAATTTGGATGTCAAAACTTCCAACAAAGTCTCTTAAGACTTATTTGTGAATAAGGTAGATAAATGAAAACTCAGGGAGGCATAGTAAAAATTGGTGAAGTGGTTGTACATACAAAATGTAAGTGCATATAATGATGTTTATATAATTAAAGGAAATTCTTCATTATAGTTAATACAAAGTTTAGGACTGAATGATGGCTCAACAGGTAAAAGCACCTTGTGCACAAGGATGAGGGCCTGGGAGAGCCTGAGACCTTCTGATTTCAATTACTTAGCATCCACAGACACAATTGTGTATGGCCACATGTGACTGGAACCCCAGTCATGTGGGAAACAATACTTTTTGTGTATACATATATATATGGATGTGTGCAGATGTGTGTGTCTAAATGGAGGAGCATGCACATGTGTGTTCATGTGTGTGGAAGACCAAGGAAAACATCAGGTGTTATTCTTTTTTGAGACAAGTTTTCTCACTTGCCTGGAACTTGTGTAAGTAGGCTGGACTGCCTGGCCAGTGAGCACCAGGGACCCACCTACTCCAACTCTCTAGAATTGCATTACAAACCTGTGGCACTGAGTTAGATCTTTGTACATAGATTCTGAAGACTGAAAACAGATCGTCGTGTTTTCAAGGCAAGCACTGTGCTGAGTGACTTATCTCCTCAGCTTATGATGTATCAGTCTTTAAAGTTTGAGAAAATAGTCTCTCAAATCACTGAGCATTATATGGTTCAGGTAAGGAATCTAGTTGAGAAGGATGGTCTAGGAATAAAGGAGGGAAGCTCCTGTAAACATTTGCTGTGATTCTAAAGTGATATAGGATCACCTGAAGCAATGTCCTGTTTTCAAGAATAGGACAAGGAGATATGAAGGCTCCAGACCTGAAAAGGTATTCACATTGAGAATGAGGGTGAGCTCAGGAATTGCATTTATGAATGAATACTCAAAGCATGTATGTAATGCTCTGCTCTCATAGGTTCCACAGCGAAATTAAGGACCACCTCCTCTCCCATGCTGAAGCTTCTTTCTATAATTGGCCTCCCCAACTCCTAGCATGTGAAAATAAAAAAGGATCCTCAACTGATTGTGTCTGAGAGCCTCACATCAAGTCCAGTGAGAGTAGATTAGAGGTGATGTGATGGGTAACCTCTGGTTGTTAATTTAACAGGGCTTAGAATCACCATGAAAATAAGTCTCTTGTCATGTCTGTTAAGGATTTTCTGGATTAATTTGAGGTGGGAAGACACACTGTAACTATGGTTGGTGCCATTTCATGGGCTGGGAGTCCTGCACTGTATAATATGGAGAGGTAGCTGAGCAGCAATCTCTATCGCTGTTTCCTCAAGGTTACTGACTGCTCTGACTATGACCAGCTGCCCCAAATCTTGCTGTCATATCTTCCCCACCATGATGGACTGTCATCTCAAGCTGAAAACTTAAACTGCTTCTTGTTAGGGATTTGGTCATGACAAGGAGAACATGACTAATAGTTTGTCACAACAGAAATTAAAGTTCCAGGGGTGTCCAGCCTTCTGATATTAGCACATTGAACTTTGTGTTGCTGACTATTTAAGTCAATGTTGATAACAATCATGGATTTAATTGGCCAGTGTGAAGGTATTTTAGAGTCAGCTTCCTCATAAGGCCTTTTCCTATATGCATATGCTACCTAGTAACCTTTATTTAGTCTACAATTTGATAATATTCTAGATCAATTTTATCCTTTTAGGAAATATATTTATATATATATATATGTATATGTATATATATTTGCATAATTTTGACCAGTGGGAATATGGTATTCATATGGAAGTGTTGATTGCCAAAATATTCAATTATAGTCTATAAAAATAATTTTTCTTTTAGTTACGGAAGATGTGAAATATGGAGAACTAAAGAAAGTCACTCTCAAAAAGGACATATTTTTGAATATGGAAAGAGCTCTGACAATCAGTTCTATTGGATTTTCTAACTATCTTCCATAGGAATATAAAAATGAAATAAAAGAATTTTATTAGTAGTTATGGGGATATTAAAGACAGTTTTCTATAAATCATAGTAAGTACACTAATGACAAATGCTCAGCAATATCTTCCCCCATGTCATATTTGGAGCAGAACTGATTTAGGTGGAGGTAAAAGGATGAAGGATGTGCAATAATTACTGAACTTATTACAAAAATAATTCAACAGTTGGAGAATTATTTAGAACATTATTTCCAATTCTTGCTGGTCTCATTCAGTGAGTAGAAGCATGGAATCATTAGTACAGTCTCCATAAAACTGATTAATTTTGATGGACAGGACTAATTTTATGGTTACCAATTTTGTGATGCCTCAAATACTGTTTCCATTAGAAATCATGGCTGCTTGAAGAGTTAGCTATATTCAATTTTCTGTTCCTCCAACAATAAAGTTCAGAACTCTCCGGCTTCATCATCGTTCATCGCCAAATCACTCTTGTTCGTCTTCTATACTCTTATTTCTTCGGATTTCCATTTATGACTAGTCTTAATGCTGTCAGTCCAAATCTGCCTCTACCCCGAACAATGTTTCCTGAGTTCATGAAAAGTTATCAATTCAACAAAATTGTTTACAATTATACATACATAAGCATGGCCTCAATATTCTCATTTACCATTAAAGGTATTAATAAGACACAGGAAGCAATGCTGAGGTTGATATGCTGGACTCTTGATGTAGCAAGCTCTAGACTAGACAAGATTCTCTAATTGTTTTGGATTTGTACAGAAGAGTTTGGATGGTTTTATAATAGAAGGGGGATGGGGTGATGTTATGGATTAACAAGACTATATAAGAGGATTCTTCAGTCTCTACACATTCTGATCCTGAACTTCTTAAAACTAGAAACTTGTCCATTGTCATTATATCACAGTGTCTCTATTCCAAGTCTTTCATTATTTAAGAAAGCAAAAAAGAAGTTGTTTTGAGAATAAATTATCTTCATATTTTATATTTGGCAGATAATGAAGATATTGTTTAGTCCCTCTCTACATGGGATATATAAAAATGCATGGCATGGGTAATAGAGATCCCATGTCAAATATAATTTTGTCAATAAAGTGAAATGGAAACCCAACATGGTTGGCCTTTAGTCCCAGCACTCAAGAGGGTGAGGTAGGAGGATCACTATGAGTTTGTGGCCAGCCTTGGGCCACAGAGTGAGTTCCAGATTATCCCAGGCTAGAGTGATAGCCTGCCTTGGAACAAAAAGGAAGAAATGCAACAACACACAATCTAATGGTAGAGTTGAACTCTAAATTTCAGTATTTACTCATTTCATCTATGAGCTATTTTTCAATAAGTTACAGGACATTTAGTGTTTTAATAGGTTATCTTTTCGAGAGGATAATTGCTGCCAATCATATTTTTGGTCATTTTTTAGTGATCCAAGCATATATGCTCTGTTTGAAACAATTTCAGTCATATTTTTGCTGTTCTAATCACAATAGCTAGGAATTAGAATCATCCCAGATGCCCATCAACTGATGAATGGATAATGAAGATGTGTTACATTTCACAATGGGATTCTACTCAGCAATAATGAAAAATTCAATAATGAAATTTGCAGGAAAATGGATGGAGTTGGAAAAAAATCATTCTAAGTGAGGTCACAGGCACAGTAAGAAAAACACTGCATGTACTCTCTCATTTGCACTTCTTAACTGGGAGCAATTAGAGATGAGTGCAAAAGGTAGGAATATGGGCATAAAACTAGAATGAGGCCAGAAGAGAGAAGAAATATGGAGAGAGGAAAGGAAGAGTTACCTGACAGGTTAGGGATGGGGCAGAATATTAGGGGATGGAGGGACTAGGAGGAGTAGGGTGGGGAGGGAAGGAATTACCCAAGCATGAAGTCAGCATAACTCTGTTCCCTAGAAACCCTCCTAGGTAGTATTCTACAAAATATAACCTTCAATAAATGGGGAGGCGGACAGTCTTGACAGAAGGTGGACAAAGCTTAACTTTAAAACCATGGACTCTGGCTGGCAAATCCCAGGCCCAGAATTGGGTTGCCTCCCATAGTGAGCATCAAGGCAGGGAGATTTAAGAGATCCCTAAAACAGTGTAAGCCATTGCCAAAACTCTTAATTACCTGCCAGACCTAAAAGGTAAGATGCTATTGCTGAAGACACCACAGGCTGAAGTCACAGGATATCAGAATATCATGCTGGAACCAAAAGGGAAACTAGCTCCCTTCTGGCTATCCTTCATCGTGATGGAGAGCCCTATTGGAGCAGCCTGAGGACAGGGGTCACCAACAGCATGAATAAGCAGAGGACCCTGCAGACTACAAAATCAACCAGCCAGGCATGAAGCACACCCTTGTACAATAGTGGCACACAGCATCTGTGGGTAAATTAACTGATCTCTGATTGATATGAGTGGGAGAGAATTCATATCTGGTACTGGAGACCATACCAAGAATACTATAGTCAGGAAACATAGATTTCAGAGAGAAGCCCTCACTGCTCTCTGAAGAAGAGTGGGCTTGCACACCAAAAAGTCTCTCAAATACCTTTGCATAACTCCTTTAACCCAAACTGCTCTCATTCTTGGTTGGATAATATATTCTATTTTACAGATAACAGAGAAAATGGAGAAGAACCAAGTTCCATCAATAAGACAAAAGATAGCCAATTGCCCACCATGGTCTCAGGAGAAATTGCAGAGGGAGCTGCAAGATGCATACTGCTCTTAGCAATAGCCTGACAACTAGTTTCAGGGTTATGGTGCCAAACACGGTGATCAATCAAAACTCCTCAAAGCAGAAATCCAGTGGCTAGGGAGGTCTTAACACTAAATCAGACTGACAACAGTAGAATTTCCTGTCATGGCTCTGGGAACATTGAGGAAGAGGGGGCAGAATGATAGTAAGAGCCACAGAGTGGGTAGGAATGCCGACAGGGACTTATTGAGTTCGTCATGACCCCACAGTGACTACCATAACTCCACTGAAGAGGTCTCCCAAGGTAACAGAGCATGGTATTCGAGAGGATAAAATTGTATAATCTGCCATATATATAATTTTTAAAATTACATAATTTCCTCCTACCACTCTCCTTTGCCCCAAAATCTGACATCTCTGTCCACTCTAAACCCTATTTGTATCATCTATTCACTTTTCTGCTTTGATGTGTATGATGGTTAGGTTTTGTTATCAACTTGCTCTTTTTAATAATCTTGGGTCGGTCTCTGAGGATGTTTACAGGAAGGCAGCCTCTCAGCAAGGGGCAGGATGTAAAGAAGATCAAAGAAGCTGGAAGTAAACATCCTTTCCTGTGTAGGCGGTGCAGGAAGGAAATTCCAGAGACTCAGGAAGCCATTAAGTCTGGCATAGGGTTGCAAGCCTAAGCCTACATAAAGGAGAAGAAATTCTCTTTGGCCCCTGTCTGCCAGGTCCCTGTTTTGTGTGTGTGATGTAGGTGATGGGTTTTTCTCTCTGCTCAGACCTGTGAAAGAGGGCCAGCCTCTTTTGCTGTTACAGAATTTCCCCTCAATCTGTAGTCTCCATAAATACTTTCCTTCCCCAAATTGTGACTGGTTGGAGATTCATCCCAGTGGTGTGAGGCTGACTATGACAATGTATTTCTTTTTCCTTCCTCCATCATCCATGGCCACATGTTGATGGGCCAAATTTTAGGCAGGTATTGTCCAGGTAATGATAGTCATCATGAGTTCATGAATGCCATGACCACTTTGTGTCTTGAAGATAGAATTCCAAAGCACTCTTCCCTATTTTTTTGGCTCTTACATTAGTTATTTCTTTTCTTTTTCTTTCAAGGTAGCATCTCACTCTAGCCCAGGCTGACCAGGAATTCACTACATAGTCTCAGGGCAGACTCCAACTCATAGCAATCCTCCTACCTCAGCCCACTGAGTGCTGGGATTAAAGGCATGTACCACCACACCCGACCTCTTACATTATTTCTACCAGCTCTTTTGTTATGGTCTCTGAGCCTTGGACAGTGTGATAGAGATGTCTTATTTAGTGCTGAATACACACACTGCCACTTGTCAGCACTTAGGTGAGTTTTGAGACTTTAGAAATCACTGTCATCTGAAAAGAGAAACTTTTTCAACCAAAAGTGAGCACTAATATATGGTTATACAAGGAAATGTTTAGAGGGCAATTTGTTGCGCATAATAAATTGATTTAGCCCCCAAAATAGTACTAGTTTCCACCCTTGGAGCATAATGACCTTTCCAGCGAAAGGTTTTTGACTAGGTTTTCAGTATCAGTATCAGGCTTCAAATTCAAACAATGAACAGTTGGTTACAACTCATAACACACTTGCATACCACTATTGTGGTAGTGGGCACATCTTGCCTGGCTTCAGATTCCACTGTTGGTTAATAATGCTGATGACTTTCCTCCCCCAGCCATCACTCTGAATAGCACCTTCTGGCTCTATGGACAGCTAGTCAGCAATCAGGAGACTCCCAGTTCTTTTCTAGCTTTCTCAGAGTCCATTTTTGTCTTGCATGTACCATTATTCAGCTAGGGTTTATTCTTTCCTATGAAACCCACCTTTAAACCCTTAATTTAAGAAATATTTGTTTTTCCAGGAGATGCATATAATTCATATATTTTTATTAACTTTTCTGTTAAATTCACTTTTTGTGTGTTTCCCATATATTCATGTTTATAACGAAGGTTGTTTTTAGAGATTTTGCCCCTTAATTCCAGTATTTGAGTCAACAGTGGGTTTGCCAATACTGAATATATTATATTGGGTTTTAGCTACATCTTCTACTTGATTGCTTGTCTGGAAATTGCACATGTTCCCAGCAGTTGCTGTGAAAACCCTGCTGACTAATGAGCCACTGAGTGGAGCATGCAGAATGCTTTTCTTTTAGTAGTGGATGAATATTATCTATACAGAAAATAGTCTGTGAGGGCACACTGTTTTCATGTAACTTAACTGCTTCCCAGAACAGAGCCTAAAGATGTACACAGTGTCTGGAAACCAATAAAACTTACTGGATATAGCAAATAAGAAATATGATTGGCATCAAGGAGAAAACTTAATCAAGTGAAACTGACCCAGAAATAAAATTAATGTAGAATTGATAGATAAAGATGTTAGAGCATGAAAATTATTAGGTTTGAATTCCATAGATATGAGAAACTAGATGAAATACTGGAGATGTGAATAGAGTGCTTTGGAATAATGAATACAGACAGAGAAAGCATGTTCTCTTAGGTGAAAAAAATCCCACTCCAGAAATATATTAAAATAAAATTTCTTGTGTGTATGAAGGTATACATGTGTGTGAGGGTGTGAATGCAGAGGACAACCTTGTGTGTCATTTCTCAGGAACACATTTACCCTTTTTGAGACAGGAATTCTCACAAATGTGGAGCTTCCTAAGTAGGCTACACCTGCTGGCAACATGCTTCAGGGATCCTCTATTTCTGCCTCGTCCATATGGGAATTACACCGTGTACATCATGATTAATTTTTTTAATGTGTTCTGGGGGCTCAAACTAAGGCCTTCATGCTACAAAAACATTTTTACCAATGGAGCTATCTCTCCAGGCCTCCAATTCAATCTTCTTAAAATCCATATGGGAATTACACCGTGTACATCATGATTAATTTTTTTAATGTGTTCTGGGGGCTCAAACTAAGGCCTTCATGCTACAAAAACATTTTTACCAATGGAGCTATCTCTCCAGGCCTCCAATTCAACCTTCTTAAAATCAATGGTAAAGGCCCATCTTTAAAAGGCACATTTACAAAGAATATTCTTTATGCATAGAAGGTTATAAAAGAAAAGGCAGACAGTTTTATCAGGAACAATGAAAAACAGAAAATACTTGTAGCAGTTACTGTCTCAACACTAGGACAAAAACCTGACCAAAAACTGCTCATGGAAAGAAAGGTTTTATTTAGTTTCATGGGGGAATTTCATCATGATGGAGAAAAATAGCACGAGCAGGGAGCTGGCTCACACGTTCATTCATCAGTGACAGGGTGGGTGCAACAAGAGCAAGCTGGCTAGCTCTGAATACCCAGCAGGCGAAATTTATTACCCACAAGAACCACCCCCCAGTGACATACCTCCTCCAGCAAGGCTCTACCTTCCAAAAACTAGAACTGGGGTAAGAGGCTTAATCACAAATGTGTGGGTCTATAGGGAACATTTTATTTTCAAGTCACCACAATAGTACAGGAGCAAAGAAAATTGAAGCAAAATTTAAGTACCAGTGAAAAATGAAAATTAAAACCTAGAAGAAATTTCTTAGGAAAACCCCTTGCAAAAGCAAAGGTAAAATAAAGGTATTTTTAGGGTTTAGTATCTGGAAGAACTCATTACCTGCAGATATAATCTTTCTTTAAAAATAAGTTCAATTAGTCCTTAGAGCAGTACAGAAAAAATGAATTCTGGATTTATACTAAATATATATCATTAAAATGTTAGTGTATGAGCAAATATAAATACTAATTCAAACCTATGAATAATTTAAATGTCTTTAAATTATGATTGTTTTAAAGAGAATTAAAATTCCAGTGAGAAAGCCAGGCTTTGTGGTACATACCTTAATCCCAGCACTTGGATGGCTGAGGCAGGAGGACTGATATGGGGTTATTGGGGTTTAGGAAAGAGTTTTAGAACCCCACACCCTGAGTTCATATCTACATTTAACCAAATAATTAGATAAAAATAAGACTGAGAAGGATAATTATTAGATTATTATGTTTATTTAGAAGTCAGGAGAGAGAATGGAGAGTCTGTGGACCAAGTAAATGGGAATAAGAGCACCCATACTGCTCAAGAGCACCCATACTGCTTGAGAGCACCCACACTGCTCAAGGGCACCCACATTGCTTGAGAGGACCAGTGTAGCTTGACAGTCCACAGTGGGCCTGCAGGAAACATGGAAAGACAATAAGAGAGGGAAGAAAAGAAAATGTAAAGAACTCCTGCCTTGAGGGAGGCTAGAGGAGTAAATCCCACTCTGGAGTAAAAGTGGTCCCTGGTCTCAGCCTGGTAGCTGAGAGGAAGGGCTTTCCAAACCCTGGAGGCTCAGGAATCTGTGCTGGGCAGCCAAGAAAGGGGAGTGAGACCAAAAATGAGTCTCCCCCCCAGGTAATCATACCTTCTGTCTCAGGTGATCCAGAGAGAAAGCTGATTGGCCCATGACACCAAGTTCTGGGGTCTTAAACTCGGCCAACCACAATGTCAGGATTAGAATTGAAGTCTAGAACTAGAAACTTGCCACTCCAGGGAAAGACTCAGGTTGTTTAAGGAAAAACAACTTAGGCAAGAGAGAAGAATTCAGATCATTCTCTGGATCCCCAGCAAAGTGGAGACTGCAAGAACATACTTTCTTTTTACTTTTGGGGGCCCCATCTCCCTAAACTGCCTCAGGATCACAGTGAGTTCCAAGTCAGCCTGGGATAGAGTGAGACCCTGCCTCTAAAAAGAACCCCCCAACTTGAAGTCACCTGAGAATTGAAAATATGTAACAAAAACTCTAGAGCATCTATCACTTTAGTGAAAGACAGAATCATAGGATATAAGCAAACAAAACTAAACAACTGATTTAAGAAAAGGCTTAAAAGAATAAATTAAATTAAAAAAATTGGGATACATTCTTAAAAGTTATAAAGATGGGATCTACAAATTCATAATAATGTTACATGCAAATTATCTAGACAATGAAGTAGAAATGGATTGTCAAGTTATATTTTCAAAAGATATTCTTGACTTGCTGATGTCTACCATAAAACAGTGCATTCAGCATTCTCGTGACATCAGTCTGAATTCTTTATCAGTTGTCTCTGATTTTTCCAAATATCATTGACCAGTTTCCCCTAGCAGCTTATGCAGTGCCTACCAGCACTATACATGCTACTATCTGGGAAGACACCACTTGTTCAATAGTGGCACTAAACTTAGGTGGGTAATCAACAGCTTTCAGATTGGCTAAGAGATCCACTCAGTGACAAGGAAACCTTAACTGGAATTGGGATCCATGGCAAAATCTTATGGGGATTGAAGACCTGGGCTCCAAGGGGAAATTCCCACTACCAGAGACTTACAGGTAGACTACACCCAATAGAATCTTGCCAAATTAGCATTGTGCATCTCATTTAACCTATACTGATCTCACTCTCCAATAGAGATTCTGTTTATATTTTTCAGAAGGCAGAGAGAGAGAGCCATGGTCAAACCAATTCCACCAACAAGCCATGGGATGATGGCTGACATCCAGGTAAGAGATGAACCTATTGTGGCCTATCGTGAAGGCCCCAAATGAAACCTATGAAAGAGTCGCATGATTAACAAGAGACCTATCACCATAGCAAGTCAGTTAACCCAGGAGAGGTCAACGAGGCAGACACCAATGATATCCAACACAATCCAAAGCAGAAGTCCAGAGACACTTAAGATCTCAACAATAAACCAGACTTAAAACTCACCCACCATGACTCAGGGAACTGAGTGGAAGAGGGGGCAGAAACAATATAAGAGCCATGGTGGGGGAAAATATCCAGAGACATTGCACCCCTAAGCAACAACACAAAAGTTGGGGAGAAAAACTGGCTACATCTTGTACAATTCATAACTCCCTACTCCATGGACTGTTCCAGTATGCCCAACAAGGAGGATACCCAGTAAATTACAGATAGGGAGGAGGGAAATGGGGGTATGGTCATAAGATTTGCTCATATAATTTATCTAACTATGGATAATAAAGATATCAATAAAAAAGATATTTATAAGATTTATATGAAGTTACTTCAAAATATACAATTTTCATTAATATACTTCAATATAAAATTATGTCCAGAATAAACATAAAAGAATGTAAACTATATGACATAACACACACACACACACACACACACTTTGAGACAAAATGTAGAAGTTCTACTTTAATTCATGCAGGGAAGACTATCTCTCATTGTGCATGTACACCCTTGGAACAGGCTTCACACTGTGGCTATTCTGTGTTAGCAGGTCACCAACATGGCTTACACAAAGTACTAATAAAATTTCAGTGAAACACACTGAGTACATTGATGAATATACATTTTTAAGACAAATTCTCAGTAAACATTATAATAGCTCATGTTCTCTATTAGGATATCATTCATACAAGTACCATGTAAGATGACATATGTCATATATTTAGAAGTGATCTGAGGGTCTTTGGATATTAAGTGTCCACCAAATATCCAATTTGTGAAGGATGAACCTTTGTTCTATCATGTAAAGTATGAGATTGCTCAGTCACCTTTTACTTAGCAATTTCACATCTTGCCCCGTGTTCTGAGCCTTGCTTTGAGGGTCCATGTGATGTGATCAGGGGTGTACATAGTATAGTATATTATTATGCTATCAATGGCCCAGAGCCTTACAGAAAATTACAGTTCTGGGTCTAAGTGCTGAGATGAAGTGAAACACATGGATTGTTCTATGCAGAAGGATGAAGTGAAGGTGAGAAGGAAGATGAAGGTTAGTCAGAAGCAGCAAAGGATTCTTCTGGAAGGGAGAGGTTTAGATAGAGAAACAAGAGGTCCAGTGATGGGCCTCAGGAGACTGACCAGCAGTAAGTGACAGATAAATTTCTCTTGTTTAAGACACATGAGAGGCAAGTTTCCTGGCAGAATGGACTGCAGAAAGAAACAGGATAAAAGGTTTCATGTAGAAAGTTACAAGAGGGTCTAAGAAAATTGTGAAGATTATAACCTGGTGAGAATTTATATAACTAAAGACCAAGGATCACCACGTTACCTCCTAGACAATACTGAGTGGACAAAAAGAAGGGTGTGGTGTAGAATCTACCAGGCTCTCATTACACTGTTACCAGCAGTGAGGTTCAAAGTGTCAAGACTACTCAGGAGTGGAGCTCAGCTGGTACACCAGCTGCTTTGGACAGATTTTGATACAAAATCCACATCACTGTGAATCTTCTTCAAGAATTCTTCATCTCACAGCACTTCAGTTTCAGCAAAGGATTTCCAGAGTGTAAGATGTGAGGAAATGAAATCAGATGGAAGGACAGTCCCTTCTTCATTCCCCATTGTCCATGGAACTTTCACACCTGTGACTCATACATTTTAAAAGGCCTGGATATTCCCTTTACCTGATAGTTCCTGTGGAAATGAATTCAGATATTTGGGGGGAAGATTTGGAAGACTCTATGATATATACCTGTGATGACATAAGGTCTTTGCTCAAAATACATCGTTATTCATATTTTAGTGCTTTTAAATTTATTTTTGGACAATTCCACACATGTATGTAATACATTTTGATCATACCCCTTCCACCTTTCCCTAGTTCCCTCCCATTGCTGCCAAACTTCTCACTTTCATTTTCTGTGTGTGAGTCCCACTGAGTTTAATTAGTGCTGATTGCATGAGCATGGGTGAGAGGTTATCTGGTGGAGCATGCACAGTTATTCCTTTAATCAATAGCTCTAGGTTTATGAGCCAACAATGTGAGAATACTAAGGGATGTGATTTCACAACCTTCCTCAAGGGCTTGCCTCTCAGCTTTGCACATACAAAGCATTCAGTGTTGTCACTAGCTGCCCATCTTTCTCTGTGCTTCAGTTGCCATTGTGCTGTAGCTTCCTTGTCAGGCTCTGTGCCATGTTCACCTTGTTCCTCACAGCTTAATACTGCTTCTTGTCCTGTTCTAATGGGAATCTCAGGGTTCCTTGCCAACACTCTAATATGCACCAATGAACCAATAAATTTGGGGTATCTATGAATCCTTTTCTTATGAATTTAAAGAACTAAAATCCATAGACCACAGGATGAACTTCAGAAAGACTGTATTAGATTTATTAGATTAAGAGGAGGAAAGAGAAGAAAGTGCCAAGAGTTCTTGCCATGTGGATGGCATGATGGGGTACAGAACCCATGTGGGAATAGGGATATCCTCCCCACCCCTCACCCAACCTGGCTGGAATGGTGGAGGCTTACCAGAACAGTGATCCGGAGGTTCAGGAGAGATGGACAGACAAAAAAGACTGTAGGCATTTATTTAGAATCTTATCATGGTGGGCTTTACCCTCAAATTCAAGTTGAGTCTGAGAGAGAGCTGATTGGTCTAGGCTCAGAATACTGGCTCAGGATGAGGTCAGCACATGTAAGTAGGGTGTGAGAGAGAGCAGATTGGATAGACTGTATCAAATGCTGGATTCTGGTTCTGCTGAAGCAAGGAAATAGTGTGACATCTTTTTAGTTCTCTCTTTAAGCCCTCTCCTGACTGGCTACATGAAAATAAAGCTACCTGACTAATTCCCCCCTCACTATAATTCTCTATAATTCCATCACATTTACTTGTAACAGAAGGGTTATATTTGAAAACCATTTTTTCACATCAACACTGCCAGTGAGGAAGAGTGTTTCCTGAGAGGAGGAAGCCCTGCCTTGTCCATCCCAAAGAACATAGTCAAAAGGTAAATTATGTATAGCACAATATAAAAAAAGTATCATTATAACCTCCCTAAGACTTCTGGCTCATATTTCAAAATTGTTCCAAAATGGTTCCACCAACTATATTTCAATAACCCTGAATCATTTTTGAACTGATTGCCTTGAGGAGTTACCCAGAAAGTTACTCTGGACCCAGGAGTTCTTATCAACATGTTCTCAATACCTTGGCAATGTTTTAATGAAGTCTTATCCAGTGTTGTATTCCAACCCATGATTTCATGATTTAAAATTTCCAATTCACCTTCCTACACATACTTACCAATTTTTGACCAATATTTAACCAAGACCTGAAAGTCCTTTGACCTTTAGGCTAGATGAAGATTTAGTTCGTATTTAACTTTTATTGGCCTAGAAGAACTAATGGAAAGGAGAAATGGGAGCAAGATTGTAGATAGGTAGACATTGATATAGATATATCTATTCACATCTGATCCAGTCTCATCAAAATGGCTACAAGCAATTCCTAAACAAACAGTACTTCCTATATCCTGAGTCTATCTATGAGCAAATCAGTCTCCCTTATACACCCGAGTCTGGTGAGAGGCTTATCTTAATTGAAATATTCCCTCCTAAAGAGAGGAACTTAGAAGCAAGAGGTCTAGTCTGGGAGAGCTAACACTTAAAGTGTCACAAGACTTCTCAAGGTTATGGGAATGAGGAGCAACTGTTGAGGGGCACATTCTAACCAGGGTTGTGTAGCAGTTGAAGCATTCGCTTCATGCAGGGAGGAAGGAAACTCAGAAGACGCAGGAAGTCAGCAAGTCTGGAAAAAAGGTTGCAAGACTCCTTCCTAAGGCTATAAATAGGGGAAACAGCTGAGTGGGAAGAGTCTCTTGTCCACTGGACCTTCCTTCAGGTTGGCAGTGTGCTCTGGAGATGCAGTTTCCATGAGTTACTAGGTGGGCTTTTTGGTTATGTAACTGCCTTTAAGTCATTCATTGCTTCTATAAGCAACACCTCAGACAACTCTGTAAGTAACCCAAATAAATTCATTGCTTCACCAAAACTGATTTTGGTGCAATCATGTTTTGGTCTGTTTCCTGAGTCCTATTTGTGAAGAACAGATATTCATGTGGCCTCAGGGAAAAACTTTCCAGTGACACTGGCTAAAGAAATTAGTAAATGAGGGGTTGGGGATTTAGCTCAGTGGATGAGCGCTTGCCTAGCAAGCGCAAGACCCTGGGTTTTGTCTTCAGCACCACAAAAAAAAAAAAAGAAAGAAATAAAAGAAAAAGAAATTAGTAAATATGTGTCGTGGTTTGATCCAGGTGTCCCCCACAAACAAATGAATGTGTTCTTAATGACCAATCCTCAGCTGATGGCAGTTCAGGAATTATAACCTCGCTAGAGCTGTGCTGTTGGGGGTGGGGTTATGGAGTTATAAACCAGCTTCCCCTTGCCAGTATTTGGCACACCTTCCTGCCACTGTTTCCAGTGCTGTGGCAGAGGTGATGTCCACCCCTCTTCTCATGCCCTCGTTTTCCCTGCCATGATGGAGTCTCCACTCGAGTCCCTAAACCTAATAAACCCATTCCTCCACAAACTGCTTTTGTTTGGGTTCTTTCTGTGCAGCAACTAGAAAGCTGACCACAACAATGAGGCTTCTCTCATGATTAAACATCACTGCTATGTGATATCAAAATGAATTATCCTTCACTTGTATCTCATTCCAACTAACCATAGGTGAAAGCATTGGTAACTTTGATGTCACTGTGGGTTGCTTCTTGGAACTGTTTTAATCCAGTCTGAACAACGAGGCTCAAGGCAAAAAAAAAAAAAAAAAAAGCGTAACTCTAGGACTGGAGAGGTGATGCTGTTGGTGAAGTGGCTGCCTCATAAACATGTGGATTTGAGTTAGAGCCCAAGGACCCATGTTAAAAGGTCACATATAGTGGCAGATGCCCATAATATTAGGGAAGGAGAGAATTCCTGTAGCTCACTGGCAAACCAGTATAACTAAATTGGTGAGCATCAGATCAATTAGTCCCTTGGATGAGACCTGTGATGGTTAGATTTTGTTGTCAACTTGATATTTTTAATGATCTTGGGTGGGTCTCTGAGGATGTTTACAGGAAGGCAGCCTCTCAGTAGGAGGCAGGATGTAAAGAAGCTCAGAGAAGCTATAAATGAACATCCCTTCCTTTGTGGGCAGTGCAGGAAGGAAATTCCAGAGACTCAGGAAGTCATTAAGTCTTGGATAGGGTTGCAAGACCCCACCCTAAGGCTATATAAAGGAGAAATAAATCTCTTTCTCCCCATGCCTGTTTGCTGTTCTGTGAGTATGATGTTGGTGGTGGTTTTCTCTCTCTGATGGGACCTGTGAAAGAGAGCCAGCCTTTTTCACATTTTTCATTATGGAACTTCCCCTGGATCTGCAGCTTTGTCGTAGTGCCTGGTTTGGAGATTCATCCCAGCAGTGTGTGGCTGACTGTGACAAGCTTCAATAAAACCTTTCCTCCCATAAACTGTGCCTGGTTTGGGGATTAATCTCAGCAGCATGTGGCTCACTGGCCAACCAGTATAACTTAATTGGTGAGCACCAGATCAATTAGATGGATGGAATTCCTGAGGATGGCACCTGAGGACAATTTACAGCCTCCACACACAGTTGAACATATTTACATGTGTGCCCCCACAAAAAAAATAATGGAATTCTAGACACTGATATATAAGTAATGAAAAGGGAATACAGGAAAAGGTAGGAAGCAAATAGCAAATACTGCAACTTTATACATTATAAAGCTGTGTTTCACAGAGATACAGCCACTCAGTGCTTTATTACACATGTACAGATAAGAGCATTGGAGAAACAACTGAGCTATTGACTTCCTCCTGTCTCCTGACTGTAGTGCCCTTACTTACATGTATTACACTTTTCTAAATGAATTGCTAAGAAGTCTCTTGGGAAGTGACTAGGAAAAAAATTACATTGATTTTGTTGCTTGCCTTTTGAGATAGGGTCTCTTGTATCACAGGCTAACCTTGAAACTGCCATTTAGGGGAGAATGACATTGAACTTCTGATTCTCATTCCTTTACCTCCTGAGTGTTAGGATTACATGCATGTGCCACCACACTTGGTTGTTGTGCTAGAGATTGAGCCCAGGGCCTTTTGCATGATAGGCAAACTTTCCACCAACTGAATGACACCCTTAATCACACAGCATTGCATGTCCAACTTTGTTCTGTGAGATTCTGTGTCAATAATGGATAGGAGAAGCCAAAATCTTGAGGCTTTCACTTTCACATGGTAGGAAATCACATTCCATGAGGTCACAGTGGTTCTTGGGCAGAAAGGTGGCTAACAATCAGGAAAGAAAGTGAAGTACTCAGCAGGTGCTTGACATATAGGAGAGGCACCACCCTGCACAGGCACAGGGTCTGACCTGCATCTCTCACAGTCCCCAATAGCTCACGCAAATCATCTTGGTCTTCAGAATTCTGCACACTCAGCTTGTCCTGGGGCCAAGAACACCATCTGTTTTCTGTGCTTTCTTGCACTTGTTTCTTGACCCAGCTCTCCAGTTGGCATTGTGAGGACTCACCTGTGTTGCTCTCTAACCTGGCTACGATCTGGATGCTGCTTGAGGGAGCTTGCTGCATTCTCTTTCTCCTTCAAATTTCTTGTAATACTTGTATTTTTTATGAAATGTATACTACTAGATCCCTCAAACTTTCTTGTTTTTGTTCCCAACAAAATGCATTACACTATCTATTGACCCAATTATATGCTTACCTGTGCAACCACCAACTGAATAACTTTTTGCTTACTTTTCTATTTAGTTAGAGACAAAAAGTTCTACAACATTGGGACTTAAAAATCTATAAATACAGTTTTTGGTTAAGCTTCTCTAAAATCGTGCACTACCAGAATCTC
>PVHP010034809.1:0-18874 GCA_004024765.1 Zapus hudsonius
TTGTCTCCAATTCCCCTATATCCCTCTTCCCCCCGTCAGTTGGCGACTGCTTTTACAGTAAGTTTCTGTTTTCAAATAAAGTGAATATGTTCATTGACAAGGCAATGCCATGCACTTCTGTGCTCATGGAGGCTTCACTGGCAATAAATTAGGTCACTTTACTTCTATAACCTTCTAAATACTTTCCACAACTGCACATCACCTGTGCATTACTTATTGCTACTCCTCTGGCCATTCTGTTTCCCTCATTTATAGTTGTAAAATCCACAGCAGGTCATTTTAAATGCCATGAGGCCTTTCAATCACTTAATCACTTCTCTTAATAAACACTTTCTTCTTTTTCTGTGCTATTATGCATCCTGCATACAACCTTAGCTTTATCTTTAACTGGCTTCCAGTTCTTGAGATACGGGCACCCTATTCTCCTTCAGCTTACTATACCAGCACATCACTATATTGAAAAATTGCTTCAGATAGGAAATTAGAGTTTGGATAGAAAGCCAGCATCAAAACAGAAAAAAAGGCCTGGAGGTTAAGGTGCTTGCCTTCAAAACCTAACAATATCATGATTCAATTCACCAGTAACCATGTGAAGCTAGATGTTAAAAGTGACACATGCACCTGGAGTTCCTTTGCAGAAGCTAGAGGCCCTTGCATACTGATGTTCTCTCTCTCTCTCTCTCTCTCTCTCTCTCTCTCTCTCTCTCTCTCTCTCTCTCTCTCTCTCTCTCTCCCTTTCTCTCTCTACCTCTGTGTGTTTGTGTCTGTCTTTCCATTTCTCTGACTCTCTCTGCTTGCCAATATATAAACAAATTTTAAAAAAGAAGTAAACAAATATGATTTTATAACAGGAGTACAATATTTATGATAGTGAACTCCCTGAAGTATATCTAACCATAGCAGAGGAAGCTCAATGCCAGTAGATCAGATTAATGATATTGTGCATCTGACCCTGAAACGTTATTGACTTTCACTTGTTCAGAATACTACTGCTTCTTGGGTTTGCTAAGCTTTCCATTTTAACAATAAAAGGAAATGTCCATGTTATCATTAGTGAATACACACTCTGAAGATACCTACATGTGTCTGGTCTTAACATATTTCTAAATGACTCACATCCTACCATGTATTTCTCTATGTATTTACAAAGTTACCACAATGAATACATTGTAAATGATCTCTATTTCTAGCAGCATATGACTGCAATATTTATCTAAGGGAAATTAAATAAGAGAATCAAATTCTAACTATTCTATTCTAGCACCCACCAGTCATATTAAAGTGATGCCCACTGAACAAATCATCACGTGGCTATCATTCTCATGTGCTGACTGGTCACATTTTCATCCAACTCTCTGGTTATATTACCATTTCTAAACAGAAACCATTGGCCTTCATTTCACTTTAATATGGCTACTTTTCTAAGCATGCCAAAAGAAAATTATGTATATATTTCTTTCAAGGTAGGGTCTTACTCTAGTCCAAGCTGACCTTGAACTCATGTCAACCCTCCTACCTCTGCCTCCCGAGTGCTGAGATTAAAGGCATGCACCATCACTCCGGAGACATGTACCTTTGTGCATCTGGCTTTACAAGAGTACTGGGGAATAGAACCTGGGTCATTAGGCTTTGTAGACAAATGCCTTTACCTCTGAGTCATCATTCCAGCTCCCAAGAGGCAATTTTAAAGATAGAAAAGAAAAGAAGACAAATGAATCTACATTTTCCAAAAACCTGGACTTTTGGTTTAGTAATGCAACAACATTTTAATTTGATCCTGCTTGTTCTATGCTTCCCACCACTGCATCCTCCAACATCAAACTCCATCTCTCTGTCAATGGACACACCTATCAATCATCTGTCTATGGTGAGGCAGATTGAACTTTGTCTATTATGTGGTTTGTATGGCAGAAACAGAGCAAAACTGACATGCTGCATGAGTTTCTTGGTATTACCTGATCTTTTAGTAATGAAATTTAAAGTACTTCTAACCCTGATGGTGCAAGGAATTCTGAGTAGTGCAGCTAAGCTCTCTGTGTGATAGGTTTCTTCCTCACAGTGGGCAAGGAGGCCACAAAGGAGAAGTATTTAGGATTATGCAGTCTTTGTTTGAAATCCTGAGTGGGTACTGGGAGTCACAGAGGATTTTCCAGTGAATTGTGTTCAAGTGCTTATTCACTGAGGTCATCTGTTATCACACAATATCCTCTCCTAATCTTCCCAAACCTTCAGACTGGAAGATGCAATAGATACTATATATACGTAGATTATTTTAGATCATCAACTACCCAACATTTGAAAAAGCTGATTTTTGAAATAGACCACATTATGAAACTTTATGAAAAGGTCCTTTCCATACCGGACTCTTTGCATACATATTTTTATTCCATATGCAGTAATCTGTGTTTTTTGATTTGGAAGGTAAATATTCACCCATGTAATCAAATTATTTTACTCATATATACCTCTCAGTTCACATTAATCAGAAATCTTGTAAAGACATGAAGAATCTGATTGTTTGAAGCCTATAGACTATTGTAATATAACTAATACAACTCTATACAGTAAAGTTATAGCTCCATTTATTTATATAGATAAGTATACCTTTGTCTATGCCTAAATTTTAGAAACACATTTTGTATCACATTTGCTTTATAACATTAATAATGACAAATAGTAATAAAACATACAAATAACTACCTGATTCCTCTTTATGTCTCGAAACACCACAAAACTCATATTTTAACAAGAACTTGTCTAAATCCAGTAAGCATGGAAATTGCTAGAAACAACATAAAGTCCAACTAATATGTATCATAATATCATGTTCACCCTTAGTGTGTAGCCTCGGGCACATTTTTAATCTCTTGGATGTCAGTTTCTTCTTCTGGAAACTTGAGATAATATTATTCTTATAGTACTGCTCTAGGATCATATAGGAGAATTTGTATAAATCCTTTAAAACACAAGGACTAATACAGACAGTCCACGGAGGAGGATATCCAACTGATCAGTGATGGGGAGGGGGGAATTTGGGAATTTGGGATAACAACGCATTGTTTTCCCACTAAATAATGTAACTCATTATGGACAATAAATATACATTTAAAAAAACTCAATCTTAAAATTGATCAAGAAATTAGTTACTGTGGTAGAAAATTAAGGATCATGAACTTGTATGATGCTTCTAGAATACATTTTGCATGAGTGTATCAATGCCAGAACCTCTTAAATAGACCTCTTCTTTTAATTACACACTTCCTGTTTGAGTTTCATATGCACTCCATCATGATTACACTATATTCCCTATTAAAAGTGTATGTGCTTTTTGATGACATTATTTCTTCATGGTTATTTCTTGAGCAGAATCATTGAGAGAAACAATGAGAAAAGCATTTGGTCCCCCAGAGAACCAAGATTAAATAGCGCAAAAACAGAGAAGCAATTTTGCTCTGTGTGTGTTGTTGTTGTTCTTCTTCTTATTATTGTTGAATCTTACATTGTATGTGCAGATGTGTGTATACGTGAAGAGTCCATAAAAATATCCAGTGTTCTAGTTCACTCATTCGTGTGTTTCCTTGAGAAAAACATCTCACTGAATCTACAAATGCTCATTTTTTTTCCTTGTCATTGTTATAGAGATTGTTGTTTTTCAGTCTATAAAGCTGGCTGAGGAAAGAAAAAAACAAGTATGATTGATAGGACTTAAATATTTAATATTCCTCATTCTTATGAAGCTCTTCGCTGTGCATCAGAAAATCTCTGCTCTATTTGAGATCCTTATTTAGGGCAATGTAATGAAATTCAATAATATTTGAAGAATAGCCTGCCTTCAGAGAGCTTCTTCTAGAAGAGGCAAGAGACGGTGACTACAAAATGGAATAGCTGCAAGAATAGGAAACTATTAATTGTAAACTTCACTAGACATTTTATGAATATCCTAGAGAAAAAGAGACGGTGACAATGAAGCCTATGAATTAAATTAATAAATTCCCAACAAGCAAATTTACATGTTTGCTTTTTATGATCTAAAAAAAATTAAGAAGAAAAAGTATTTGTGGCAGAAGGTGGTGGATCTGGAAGGAAGGTGCAATCAGCAATGTGATTTCTGTTGTTCCCGTGTCCTAATTTCTGTAGCATTATATAAGAGTCCACAGGGCATTCACACACCAACCCACCTTCTCCCATTCATAGAATCTAGTCTAACGTGAATCAAATCATAAGTAAATAAGTGTTCTGAATCACTCTCTACCAACTGATTCCCTGTGTCTGATTAGCAGTTGTCTTTATTTTTTAATAGGTATTTAACAAAATAAAGAAAATGTGGGTAAACTCCATATACAATGGAAACAAAATTACACATGCACACACTCCTCAGTATAAATGCATAGTGGATTAATGTCCAGGAAAGTACTTATTTGTACATTTGACAGCACATATATATTTTTAGAGTATAACTTGATGCTTGAAAACATTATTCACCTTGGGTAAAATGAATCTTGTAATTGATCTGTCCATAGGATCTTATTCAATGGGAATGCTCCATCAGATGGAACGTTATGAGTTTTGCAAGCTGCAGATTTTTTATGGGGTGGAATGGGAAAATATCTTTGGATATTCCCCCACCATGGCTCTTAAAATCTTTCCACCCCCTCTTCCACAAAATTATCTGAGCCATGGAGGGTGAGTTATAAGTCTGTTTTAGTGAGATCTGAGGAGACAGCTGAGAGGATAAACTAATTTTCTTTCCCTCCTCTTCCTGGGTGCAATTTCCTAGCTATCTATTTATAGCTGGAAGTGATGCAAACATCTGAAATTCAATTTGCAGTATCAAAAGATGCTGAAGCTTTCAAACACAGATACCCACATATGCACCACATGTTAAATAAATAAACATAAAGGATAAGCATTCTACTATAATCCATCATATTGCTGTTAAAGAATGAAACAATCTCACTCTCCGATGGAGATTATGTTTGTGTTTTTCAGGATACAATAAGAGAGCTGGGGCCCATCTAACCCTACCGTACACTGATAGCTGAGATCCTGGCAAGAGAGGAGCCACCACAGTCATATCATGGAGGATCCATATGGAACCCCACAGAGAATGATGGAATAAACCAGTGGGACCCACAGCCACAGACATTCAATCAACACAGGATAAGCCAGTGAGACAGAAACCAATGATTTTTAACACAAAGACCCCTAAGCTCACAACAATAAAGCAGCCTTAATACTCATCCACCACGACTCAGGGAACTGAGCAGAAGAGGGGGTGGAAAGATTGTGAGAGCCGTGGGGGGGAGACTATCCATAGGCATGACACACCTCAGTAACAGCATACTAGGGCCAGGAGAACCTGGCGGAATACTAGGCTATCCATGGTCCCCTGCCACAAGGACTGATCTAAACCCACCGAGGAGGATATACAGCTGGTTGGGGAAAGGGGAGGGGGAACATCGGAGAATTGGGGATAACAACTCATTGTTTGCTCACTAAATAATGTAACTCATTATGGACAATAAATTTTTTTTTAAATACTGAAATGAGGGATATTGCAGTTCTGAAAATACTTCCCTATTTGTATCTATTAGAAAAGAAAATCTTTTTCCCTGCTCTGAAATTCTAGGATATCCATAAGCAGTGACACTGTAATATTACCTATCCTAGAGGAAGGAGCTCCTATTGTTTATATAGTTTACTCCAAACAATTACCAAAAATAGCAGGTGCTGAATCATCCCTTAAGAGACCTTTATTGAATTTCATACATTTATCATTCACAGGTCATGTTTGATTAGATAATATTAGTAAAGCACTAGAAGCTTGATAAAGACTGCATTCCCAAGGAAAGCAGAAATCACTTAGACAAAAACTCCTGCGAGTCTCTCCCTAATAATTTAATATATATACATATATATGGTATATATGTGTATATATTATGTATATATAAGCATTTTAATATGCTTATAAGAAATATATATATTTCATATAAATATAATCAAATCTATGGTCAATTGTATATTACATTGATACACTGAAATCAGTCTACTGAAAATTCATAAAATAAAGTCAGTATAAAATTACTATTTTTAAACTCTGTGAGGTTACATTAAATATGGAGGGCATCTACAGTACAATTCAGGGTCAGTATTCTTTGCAAACTTTTATATGAACCTTCTACATCTATCATTCTAGGCAACATTTAAAACTTAATATAAACTTGAACTTCTCCTTCCCCTCTAAGACATATCCTTCCAACTATAGCATATGTGAAGTGAGTGTGGCTGGAGCATAAAGCTTTGTGGTATTATTTTGCCTCAGAATAATAGTGACAATTCTTGGTTTTTAACACCATTTAGTGTTCATTGAATTGGATCCATCCCTGGCCTCACCATTGTCATTTATCATCTGGATTAGGAGCTGATTAGTAGGAAGGAAAAGATGCTCAGAATTAGATTTGAGGACTTGATGCACAGTAGACAAAAAGACATGAAACTTGTGTAGTAAATATTTTTCAAAAACCAGGTGAAATGATTTTGAATATTTTCACCATGAAGAAGTGATTGCAAACA
The DNA here is from genome assembly GCA_004024765.1 of Zapus hudsonius. Lineage (NCBI taxonomy): Eukaryota > Metazoa > Chordata > Mammalia > Rodentia > Dipodidae > Zapus > Zapus hudsonius. Next base: position 6,574 of record PVHP010034809.1, read on the forward strand.
ATATATGTTTCGTATGCTTATAAGATATATACATACTTCAAACTTCATAGGCGTGCTTTTTGTGAAAGTTCTCCACTTAGACAGAAAAATGTTTGGTGTCTGCACTCTTGATGAATGCAATATGACTGAGGAGAAATAGTAGTGTGAATAACTGAAAACAATAGTAATAACTGCACTTTAATGTACAATAAGAAGAGAAAGAGCAAGGCGATTTGGAACATTTCATCTTATTTGATTCTTACAGAGTATAAGTATTATAACCGGCACACTGGAACTAGGCTGCAGATATTGGGCTACTCTCATTCCAAAACCCAGACAATGATTTCCTAGGTGGATGAAAATTGGCTTAATAAAAGCATTTCTTTATTTATAGAACTATAAGCTTTTGAAACCAATGATGGTAATTTTATAGCACATTAGCCATGCAGTTAATGTTATGGGTAGTTGTTCTTACTTATACACAGAGAATTAAAGCCTAAGTATTTTTTTTTAATTTGGTAGAGAGGTTATCAAGACTATAGCCTGATTTTTTAAATCTACTTTAGAATATAAAATTAAAGATTTATTTAAAAATGTTGAGTACACTTTTAAATATATTGACTGAGAATAAGGGATCAAGTTTTATGAAAAAAATTGTTTTCATTAATGAGTAATACTACTTAGTAATTATTATTTAGGGTCTGAAAGAAGACTTCTTTGTTTTAGAGACCCTGTGAGGTCCAGAATGGTATCCTGCCCCGAGATGGTAGTTAGTGTAGTGCTGGAAGGCACTGCATAAGCTGCCAGGAGAAGCTAGTCAACTATAGCTGGAGTAAACAGAGACCACTGGCATGAAACACAGCCTGTTGCCATGAGAAGGCTGACCACACTTCCTACTGGGAGAGAACAGTGAACAAAGAAAGGAGCAGTTGTGCAATGGAGGAGCCTAAGCCTGGGGGAGGCAATCAACAGCTTTTAAATTCAGCCAAATATTCCACTTAGTGAGGGGGAGCCCTTAACTGGAACTGGGGACTTAGGGCAATATACACTGGGAGCCTGACTCTTGGGCCCCCAAGGAGAGATGCACAAAGCAAGCGATTGAAGCAGAGGCTACTAAAAATAGAATCTAGCTAATTCAGAAAAGTGTATCTCAGTTAACCTATACTGATCTCACTCTCCGATGTAGATTCTGTATCTTTCAGAATGCTGTAAGAGAGCGGTGGCTCATCCAACCTCATCAACAAACCACAGGCCAATAGCTGACATCCTGGCAAGAGATGAGCCACCCCAGACATACTGTGGAGTATCCATATGGAACCCGCAGAGAATGATGGGATGAACAAGCTACCCATAGCCACAGCCAATCAGTCAACACAGGATAGGCCAGTGAGACAGACACCAATGATTTTTGCCACAACCTAAAGCAGAAGTACAGAGACCCCCTAAGTTCTCAATAGTAAAGTTAATACTCACCCACCAGGACTCAGGAATCTGAGCAGAAGAGGGGGAAGAAAGATTGTGAGAGCCTTAGTGGAGGAGAATATCCAGAGACATGGCCCACCTCAGTAACATCATAATGGGGCTGGTGGAACCAGGTTGACTCCTAGGCTATCCATGGTCCCCAACCCCAAGGACTGATCCAGACTGTCCACGAAGGAGGATGTCCAGCTGATTGGGGATGGGGTAGAGGGGCATAGGGAAACTGAGGATAACAACTCATTTTTTGCACATTAAATAATGTAACATTATGAACAATAAAAAATCTAAATTGCTTTGCTTCTCTGAATGCACATACATAGGAAGTCAGTTACAGAAAAGAAATATTTACTTGGAAGCAATAAAAATGTGGCTCACATACACTTTGTAAACACTTTGATATTTGCCCTCAGAGGACTTTGGCTTTATTATTGATGAGATTTCTCCCAGAATGACAAAGTGAGAATGAGCCAGGGATTCTATAAATGTCATAGTGTTCTACCGTACAGAACTCACATTTCTTTGGTTCTTGTTCTGAAGCTAGTAAACCATTACCAAGTTCAAGAAGTTGATAATAGGAACCGATACTATTTAGGCCTCCATCATGCTGCTTCCCAGGAATGCGTTGGTCACTGGTGATACAGCATGAAAAACCGGTCAGTGTAAATGTCTCTTACAGAATAGATAAATGTTAATCTGACAGAAGAATACCATTGATGTAATTTAATACAAAGAACAGTAACCATTTAGACACTGAAAAAAAAAACTGAAAGCGTCAATGAGCAAATTAACAAGGACTAACTAGTTCCACTAAAGAGTCCATCCACTTTCTCTTTAGACTCCATTCAGGAAGTAAATGTTTCAGTCAAGCAAACAGCCACAAGGAAAAAAGTAATGATTATCATGTCCTGTATAGGCATGGGATTCAGCAGGTCAGATGGGAAACAGTGCTCAAAGGCACCTGTGAAAAACGATTTGACAAAGACTCAGATTCCAGTTCAGGGTGTAAGGATCTGGAAGTCATCACCCCATTCTCTAAATAAGTAAAAATCAGGACTAACAGAAAAAAATTAAATTAAATTTAAAAAAAAACTATTCTTGAATACATTAGAAAAGTAACAGCGTAGGCTAAAGTGTTGCCCTCCAAGTAAGTCGATAGATGAACACAAGCTGTAATGTGTGACTTGCTAAGGCATGAACACAGGCCATCGATGAGATAACAGCCACAAAATTATACACAGATGCAAAAGATATCAAGCTCACTACCATAGTCATAATTCTAAGCATCAATGATCTAAATGCATTTATTCAAAAGCAGAGTGTTGATCGAAGAAGCATACTGAACTTAATACTGTCTACATCATTGTTGGGTTGAAGGCGTTATGAGCAGGGTACATTGTGTATATGTATGGAGGTTGTCAAATCGTTTAAAAAGCTAAAGTGAAAGTATATCTAGAAACATATAGATCAAGGTAATCAAAACTAATCTAATACTGATTCTTTGAAACACAAATAGCTATACTGGCTTTAAATGCAGCAATTTCAGAGCAAGAACGTTTTACACGTGAGAGGAAAAGAGTGTGTGTGTATAAAAATTGTCAAGAATCACATTTAAAAAAAGATTCCAATAACACATGGGTCAAAGAAGAAATTTCATGAGAAACTGGAAATAATTTTGAACTAAGTGAAAAGGCAAACACAATGTAAGAGTCCCAGATGCAGAGAAAGAAGTGCTAAGGTGAAAATGTATAGTAGTTGGTGAATATTTTAGAAAAAAATATCTAAAATTGATAATATATCCTTATGGATTTAAATGTCATTGCTGGAACAAAAAAAAAAATCCAGAAGCAGCATAGACAAGAAAAGAGTTTAAGTTGGCTTAGAATTCCAGGGGCTAGAATCTATAATTATGAGGAAAACATGGCATAGCAGGATCCATTACATCTTTACATCAGCAGGGAGGAGCTAGTCAGAGAAAGCACTGTTGGCATGGTACCACTCCTCCAACTAGGCTCCATCCACCTAACGCTTCCACAACCTTCCAGAACAGAGCTTTCAAGTACGGATAAAGTATTGAAACATGAGTCTATCTGGAACATTTTAGATTTCAAATGTTTCTGTCTTGAAACAAAAACTGATATGCAAACTAAAGAGAAAATAGTACAAATTACATCCAAGGTAGGCACAAAGCCAGAGAAATAAGAGGAATTATAGAAGAGGGCTGGAGAGATGGCTCAGTGGTTAAGACACTTGCCAACAATGCCTAATGAGGTGTATTCAATTCCCCAGTACCCATGTGAAGCCAGATGCACAACGTGGTACATGAATGTGGAGTTCATTCGTTTGCAGTGGCTAAATTCCCTGGTGCATCCATTCTAATTCTACTTCTCTCCCTCTCAAAAAAAATATCTTTAAAACGAATTATGGAAGAAAATGATGGAAAATAAGAAATCAACAGAGAATATTATGAGAACAAAAGTTGGTTGTTAAAAGATTTATAACAAGAATGTGTTGTCATGGCTCAGGCCTTTAATCCCAGCACTTGGCAGGGAGGGGGCAGAGGTAGGAGGATCGCCTTGCTTTGGAGACCACCCTGAGACAGCAGAGTGAATTCCAGATCATCCTGTGCTAGAGCAAGACCCCACTTCAAAAGCAAACAAACAGACAAACAAACAAATGAGCAAAAAGGTCTCTAACAAGAAATTAACAAAAAATCCCATTGGATCATATCAGAAGAGGTAGCAAAGTTCATTGCCCATTTTCAATAGAAAAGAAACTTTAAATGAAATATAAAAGCAGGTTAATATCCTAACATTGCTAAAAAATTCATAAAACAACTTACAATTAGCATCACATACTAAAAAAGACTGTAGGAGATTAAATTGAAAATAAGATTCTTACAACTGATTCACGACGCAGACTCTGCTTCCCTAAAAAGACTGGCAACTTCCTATTCCTCTTGCTAACCTTCACAGCTACAGGTGACCACAGGGAAGAGGAACAGGACAGTGAGCAATTATTGCTGATTTCCTTGTGCTTCAGAGAGTAATGGCCTGTCTGTCCTGAAGGTATTTTCAGTGGATCACTTTGCTTCAGTCTCTTAATCTTTGAAATGCCATTATTTTTCTTGTAGGTCAATGCATGCTTTGATTCCAAGGAGGGCATGGCACTAGATTCCTGGAAAGCTATCATCATATTTTCATTCTATCAAAACTTAATTAGCAACCTCTCACACCTGATATTAGGTGTCAATTGCTTCCCATATGTTTCTTGTGTAATGCCCTGAAACAACTTACCAAATAAAAAGATTTATTGAGTTGCATAAGATTATAGAAAACAGTAATGCATAGCAAAAACCTCTCTAACAAAAAAATAAGGTATTCAACATGACTGAATAGTGTAAATTGCACATGTAATTCCATAAGCTTATAATTTTATGAATAAAATCAAATGGATGCATTAAGCTATTGTATTATCAAAATTTGTAGTTCATTAAATGACTGGATAATAATAGAATTTTCAGAAAAGTTTTAGTATAGGCTTTTAACATTTGAGCATATTTATTGAATACAGTTAATATTCTCTTTAAAGATGAATATTTGTTCAAAATAAAAAATAATTTTAAGGGTCAAAATTCATCTATTAATTTTTCTCTCCCAAAATAAGAAAATTTGAGTTTTCGTTTTACCTTTATGGTATTCATTTTTCTATTGCCAAAAAAATACCTGAAATATTTTGTTATAAAGAGTAATAGTAGGGCTTGAGAGATAGCTCAGCGGTTAAGGTGTTTGTTTGCCTATAAAGCAGAAGGACCTGAGTTCAATTCCCCAGTACCCACGTAATGCCAGGCGCACAAGGTCGTGCATGCATCTGGAGTTGTTTGCAGTAGCTGGAGGCCCTGGTGGGCCCATTAGCTCTCTCTGACGCTTTCTCCCATTTTCTCAAATAAATCCATATATAACCCCCAAAAATTATTTTTAAAAAATAGTAAAAGTATGTATGATTTGCTCCATAGTTTTGCTTTCTCATTTCTTTGGTCTTGTTGCAAATAATGCATTGTGGCAAGAGTACATGGCTGAGCAAAAATAAATAATATATCACATCCTTAGTTCATACATATATATATGGAAACAAAGTCTTAATAAGCACCTTCTACCACCAATGGACCTTCTACCAGGCTCCACCTCCTAAAGTTTCACTATTTCCCAGAAGCAGCATACTGGAAACTCAGCGTTTAGCACATGAGGTTTCAGGAAAACATCTAACATTTAAACTTTTGCAACCTCTTAGATATTTCATTTACAATCTTTCTGTCTATGTTTTGTTAGGAAGACATGTCAAAGAATAGCATTTATTGTCATGGTTATAAATAGTTCAGTGATAAGACCGTCTTCATAACTACTTTAGGTTTTATCAAATTGGATTGCTGTACAATGTCACTTAGTATCCTGTAAGAGCTTTCAAGTTACAACTGTTTCCCATCTGAATGTTTTGCAATAATTGTGATGAATGGCTAAATAGAGCAAAAGTTCAGAAATAGGACTTAAATTTAATTACCAATGAAAAAATCTAAGTGCTGCTATCATATTTCATGACTTCAGTCAGTTCTTAATTTATAGTATGGTTATGGGAAAGAGGCCTTTTCTCACATATAAATTTATCTGTGATATATCAGGGGACAATTAACATGTCCTTTAAAAAAAAGTCAGCACATAAACATACAGTACCAAAATACAATTTGCTGACAAGTTAGAAACCATACCTATGATGATACTGCTTAATTCATGAGTCTTACATCCATCTTTTGTTATTTCTAGCCTTTAAACTTTAATTTTTCTTTCATGCTGTATATAAAACAAAGCTTAAGACCTTCACGAGGGAAGCAAGTCTCCCTGTGACCTAGATCTAGCATCCAGCTCAATAGTCCAAAATGTGCATGCTAGAATATACCAGGATCAGGTTCTTACACAGGTTTTCCTTACAGCAATACCTCAAGGGTCATTATGCTGTTCCTCTGAATCTTGGCTTAGCTTCCTGTATCTTCATCCTGGGAGGAAACCATCCCTGGAATCTCTCAGCTAGAGTATTCTGTCTCTACTTCTAGCCTCAGTACTGAGACAAGCTTCTGCTAGCCATTGCCCTCTATCTTTATTTTATTCACAAGACATTAAGAATGATTAGATAGGATTATTGTGTGTGTCTGTGTGTGTGTGTGTGCAATGTGATGTGTGTGGGGTCTGCATGTGTAAATGCCCTTGCATCCCCCCATGCACTCTCTGGCAGTGGAGGAGGCACCTGCAGGGGAGGTGGCTGGAGCAGAACCTCATACATCCCACTGCAATGCTTTCCTCCTTCTCATTTTGAGACACAGTCTCTTAGTGAAACCAGACCTTGCAGTTTTTCAGCAGCCTGGGTAATTCCTTGGTCTCTGCTCCCCTTTGCAGGACTGAGGTCACAGATGTACATGGCCAGCCTCAGCCAACTGTGTACCTGGGATCTGTAGATTGAAATGGGGGTTTTGGGCTTCTCCTAGCCCTCATGCTTGTGCAAGAAGTACACTTAACAACTGAGACATCACTCTAGCCCATAACTAGAGATTTGAAAACACAAATTTATATCACCTATTTTAGAATATCTCCCAGACATCGATATTATCTTTACCAACACATATTATTTTGAGTATTCATTATTTGTTTATATAATTTATACTCAAATATATAAAACATTGTAAAATGTGCAAAATAAATAGAATGTTAAATGTTGAGGAAGCCTGTTTTCTTTCTTAAAACAAGAAATATGTGTACCTAGTTTCACTTCTAAATTCTTGTAGGCTAAGCTAAAAATGGAAATGCCAAGGACATAATGTCATGGTTTTTTTCAAAGAAAACAAAAATTAGCTGTGTTAATATTACTGACTCAGGAAATCTGAATTCCTTCTATGTCTTTTATATACACGTAGAGGTTGAGGAGAGGAAGTTAGATATTACCAAAAATTTTTGAGTGCCAGAAATCTGTAGATTATGAAGTTTGATCCAACAAGTTATCATTAATTTAGAAAGCTCAAGAGAACCAGCTATGAGGTCAAAGCTTCCTGCAGAGCTAAGACAGGTAATTGCCAGGAAACTCATATAGAATTTTGTTTAGGATTGCCCATGGTTATGCTTGACAATTTTGTTAGTGTGTCCTTGGGTGTTTGGTTGTTGTTTCCTGCTTTCTAAGTCTTAAATGGTTATCTGATAAAATCCAATATGGATTCCCACTAGCAAGGAATCTGGCCAGTGATTTATGTTTTGCTTTCTTCTCTTTTGAGGCAAGATCTCACTCTAGCCGAGGCTGACCTGGAGTTCACTGTGTAACCCAGGCTGACCATGAACTCATGACGATCATCCTACCTCAGCCATCTCAGTGTTGGATTAGAGGCATGAGCCACCACACCTGGTTTAGAAACACATTTCCTAATCTGTCATCTCTTGTGATATTGTGAATAATATAAGAGAAAATACTGCAGATCCAATGAGATACAACCCAGACCTGCACCTTGTTTAAAACATCCCTGTAGCTCATTCTGTCCATACACCTAGGACAGTCTGTAGTCACCACAGTGTTACACTGAGACAACCTTCTTATGCAAACATAGACATGCTTACCCTTGAAGAACTATAAAGGAAATCAAAGCTGCTATCTTCCATTATTCCTGTCTCTATGTGACTTTTGTTTTCTATTTTTAATTAGTTTTCCATGTGTTCCAAATCTTAATGGTTTAACATTTCAGTATGGATGATCTGAGCATATTACAAGTAAAACAGTAAGTAGAAGTGTGTGGGGAAATTTATATTCATTACTCAAAACAAATGTATATATATGCATATGCATATATATGTGCATATATAAACAGAAAGGAAAATAATGATGACTAGCAATGTTATTTAAAAATTAAGATTTTATATCAACAATATTAAATATTTTTTTATGTTTGGATTATTAAAATCAATTCCAAAAGATCCATCTTTCCTTTTACATTTAACTCCTGGACTCATGATTTCTGGATATAGGAGAAAAAAAAAAACAACATTTATTGGCTACTGGCTCACAGGCTGATAATAAAGTTTATAGGATATCCTTCAACATTCAGTAAGTATATAAATAAACTTTGTTATAAACCAATCTGCTAGGGCTGCAGACATTGATCAGGGATTAAGGTATTTGACTACAAAGCCTAATAACCTGAGTTTAATTCCACAATACCCACCACATAAACCCAGATGCACACTAACACATATATCTGGAGGTTTTTTTTCAGTGGTAGAGGCCCTGAAGTACCCATTCTCTCTCTCTCTCTCTCTCTCTCTCTCTCTCTCTCTCTCTCTCTCTCTCTCTCTCTCTCTCTCTCTCTCTCTCTCTCTCTCTCCAATTAAAAATACCAAAAAAACCGTTTATTCTAAGGGTCAGCAATTTCTGCTTACAGAATATATGGTCATACATTTTGTAAACCTAGAAATTTACATTTCACTTACTTTATTTATTACCATTGAATTTATCAAGTTGAAACAAATTAGATTAATGGGTGCATTTACATAATCTAGAATGGACATTTTAAATGATCTTTATTTAAATAGTTGGGTAAAAATGCAAACAGGGAAAAGATTCTGGTTTTCACACTATGTACACCCTGAATATTTCTCACAAAGAGAAAAATCATAACTAGCTTGTGTAAGAGAATATATATATATATATATATATATATATATATATATATATATATATGCACTGTCATAGTCACTTTATAATCAATACAATGGAAACAAAATGGATGAATCTATAGAGGGAGAAGAATAGAAGGGGTAAAGAAAGGGACTCATAGAGAAAGATTAATTTGTCATCATTAAATGATTTTTTTTGAGTTAGAGTCTTGCTGTAGCCCAGGCTGACCTGGAATTTACTATGTAGTTTCTGGATGTCCTCAAACTCACATTGATAGTCCTACATCCATCTTTGGGAATGCTGGGATAAGCTCAGCAGATACACAGAGAGAAAATGGGTGTACCAAGGACTCTAGCCACTGAAAATGAACTCCAGATGTATGCACTACTTTGTACATCTGCCTTTACGTGGGTACCAGGGTCATTAGGCTTTGTAGGCAAACACCTTTACTGATGAGTCATCTCTACAGCCTACCATTAAATAATTTTAACTGTACTAAAACAAACTTTTGAAAATTTTGAAAAGTTAAGCCAGTGAAAATCTCTGATGCCAAAGAGGAGGCTGGTTCATGGCAGAGGAGAACACAGGCAGATTTCTCTGCTCACACTGATGCTCCAAGAATGTACACACCGGGTGAAGGACAAACCAAATGTATACCCGGAATATTTCTCAAAAAAAATCATAACCTCCTAGGGAAAAGACTATATATATATATATATATATATATATATATATATATATATATGGCAGTGCATATATGTGTGTGTGTGTTAGGATATGAACATGAACATGAATTCTTACCCACAGGCTCATGCCTTTGAAACAATATTGTTGGTGTGGTGTGAGGTACTTGTGGAAACTAGAGATGGTAAGATGTAGGTGGAGGAAGTAGGTCCATGAAGGGTGGACTTTCTAGGTAACAGTCTGGCCCAGATCTTTGCTTTCTGACTGTGAGCATGACTTACCTTCCACCCATGCTCCCACTGCAGTAGCCTGCTGCCATTTCCGTTCAGCTCCATTCCCCGCCCACCATGGTGTACCATGTCACTTGAATGTTTGGCTACTCTGAATCTTTCTACCTTTCAGTTGTTTCTGTTAGATGTTCTGACATATTTTCAAGTAGAAGTTGGAGAATGTTAAAGAAATCAATTAGAAAAAAAAAATAAAAGGGAAAGATTTCCTAGACTGATGGGAAAATGAATTCATATCAAAAGGCATTCACCAAGTGCTGACCTAATGAATTATAATGATCCCTATCAAAATCCATCATTATAACACAGTTTTGTAAAAAGAGTGGTTGCCAGAGAGATAAAAGAAACCATACTAAAATAAAAGAATGTGTGGTCAGAGAATTCTATCAACATACAATTAATTATAAAATAATTTGTTAAGGAAAAAAAATCAAATTACTTATAAAGAATGATTGGGAAACTTATCCAAATTTAAGATCTGTCTTCTCTGATTTACATATACTTTATCTTTCAAATATCAATGTGCTGAAAGCTTGAACCCACCCCACACAATGTGGTTTACTGAGAGGTGCTAAAACCTTCAAAGGTGTTGTCTACAGAGATGTTAAGTCAGGAGCCACAATTCTGAGAAAGGATTCATGCTGTTCATAGTGTTAGTTCCCGCAAGGGAGTGTGCTGTGCAGAATGCCTGACTCTTGCTCACTCGCTAGGTCCCTGTGTCCCTCTGTGTGACTTCTTTTCCATATCTGCTCTGAAAATGTTGAGGCCATCCTCTTTGGAGACCCTTGCAACTGGACTCCTGAATAAGCAGAATTTTTAAAAAAATATTTTATTTATTCATTTTCAAGCAGAGAGAGAGAAAGAGAGAGAGAGAGTGAGTGAGAGAGAGACATACATAAGGGCCACCACCTTGTGGGTCTGGCTTATGTGGGTCCTGGGTAATTGAACCCCGGGGCCTTAGGCACTGGAGGCAAGTGCCTTAACCGCTGAGCTATCTCTCCAGCCCATTAAGCAGAATTTTGAGCTAAATAGAACTTTTGTCCTTATAAGGATCCCAGCTTCAAGTATTTTATTTAAAAACTTAAATGAACTATGATAACACATACTTATAAGATATGGTTATAAATAAATGCCCCAAGAAATCTACCAATTTCAATAACATGTATAGATTTTTTTATGTTTTCATATTATGAATCATGCTATGGATTTCTCTATCCTTGTGCAGAATTCATACTAATGAATACTTAAAACTGAAGCTTCAGTTGTAAAAATATTATATTTCACAAACATTAATCACAAGTTCACTCAACAAGAATTATCTGTTGTGTACGAATGCAGAAAAAAGGCTAATATAAGGAAAATTAGTTGAATGTTAAGTATTGGAGAAAATATTAACACTTCAAATTTTAAAAGGTAAATCAAGGAATTTATAATTTTGGACACTGACATGGGGCAGTGATTGGAATGTTGTATTGAACAGTCATGTTCTGTTGCATAAACAAGAACCATAATCACTGAAAACACTGCCATGGTCCAAGGGGGCACGTGAAGACAGATAGTCATCATCCTGTCTCTTGCTTCATTCCTATGTTATGCAATCCAAGTACCAAAGTAAAAATTTGACCAATGTATTCCCAAAAATAATATATATATAATGCTACTACCTATACTGGGATTTTTAATATCTTATTTTTATTCCATCAGTTTTATATTGACTGATATCCACCTTGATAGCAGGGTATACAGAAAAGAAATGTTTCTTTCTCATTAAAATAAGGGCAGTTTTATAAACATTTTCTGATGGATAGATGAGGTGTGTGTGTGTGTGTGTGTGTGTGTGTGTGTGTGTGTGTGTGTGTGATCTTTACTGCATCAGGATTTAATCCTGAATAGTACTATATAAGAAAAATAGCTGAGCTTTCTACTTATAACATCATAAAGCTGATTTCTAAAGAACAATAATATTTCAGTGTTATTACAGTATGCAGGGCAGGTCAGTAAGTTACCTCTACCGAGAGATGGTTTATTGTATAGAGTAGAATTTCCAAAACCTCCTGCCTTTGTGTGTTCAGCACTAATACCTCATGCTTTTTGTCTTTGTGCCAAAGTACTTTTGGTAATATTAATTGAGAGAAGCCACAGGGTATTTTAAATAGAGTCAAGGGAATTTATCC
>PVHP010034810.1:0-18830 GCA_004024765.1 Zapus hudsonius
TATCCTTTGAGCTGTCTCTTCAGCCCCTTGTTTTCTGGTCTGACTTAAAGGCTCCAAAGCCTTTGGCTTGCATCTTTCTCCTCCTGGGGTCTAAGGGCTTCTTTTTAAAATTAAATCTGGTCACAACAGTGGCGGCCGAGAGGCAGTTACTCCGGATCCTGGCAGGCCAGTGATCAAACCCTGGTAGGAACAACACACCCAGGATGTGATGAATTCACCCTCCTCCCCTGTCCTTCCCCTTCCCTGGGCTGTTTTTATGACACTTCAGTTTGCTGTTTCTTGTGGCCAGGCGCCTCCTCTGAGCTGAGCCAGCCTTTTATGGCGATGGGCTAATGAAGTAACAGGACTCAGGGGCACTGAGAGAGCAGCTCTGGGCTCTGGGCCTGGCCCTGCAGCAAGAGCCTTCAGCAGGAAGAAGGGGCGCTTGGGGCTGAGTGCCAGGCTGTCTCCTGCCTCTCCCTGCTGACCCTCACTGCCCTGTCTCCTGTATCGGAGAGACTTGAAGCTTCTTACCGGCACTAGCTGATAAAGCCAACTGAGGATCTTTGTCTGGGTTCATTCCCACCGTGAGAGGATTGTGAGAAGGAGCTCCAGAAAGTGTGCCAGCTGCTTAGGGTGCCAGCCCGGGGCCTCAGGGACCCCTCCATAGGAAGTAATGGCAGTGACTCTCAGCCAGCAGTTCTTGTAGATGAAGAGTTAATCCCAAGGGAGAGAGAAGGAATTCCTCAGCCTTCTATCCCCTAGCTTTGCCTGGGCCAGGTTTACCTCCTCCAGACAAGGTGGTGACCAGCCCAGGAAGGAATCTCTGTGAACATATGGGGACAATTTGGGTCTCTGTGAGTGAGGTCATCCAAAAAGCAGGTTCCCCTAAGCCTTGGGCTCCCAGGATTCACCTCATACACATCGGGCTCCCTGCCTCAGCTCATGCAGCAGTGGTCATGGGACAAGTGCCCGATGTCTGGGGTAGAGCTGGCAGGGGACTTTGCTGCACCTGTTGCATCGCTTACAAGTAGGGGAGAGCTGGACCACACTGCTCAGTGTGGATGAAGGTTAGAATAGGGACTCCAGCCACAGAGCTTGGCAGGTACCCCCGGAGAGCGAGAGCCTCTAAAATCCCACACATCAGGGCTTCCACACACTTCCATGGCTTACGTACACACACACACACACACACACACACACACACACACGCCACAGTAGCTGCCTCCCCTTAGATCTATAACTTTAACACGTTGTTTCCTCTCCATCTCTCACTGTCCCTTCCCTCCTGGCTTTATCTAATTCCGTGATGGGAATCAACACTTTACCAATCATAGGTCTCGAACATGCTCTGATGTCTTTGGAAGTGTTTCTTCCTCCTGCTCTGTCCCCTCCCCACTGCTCACTGGATAAATTCCTGGTTATCCATTAAGCCTTGGTGTACGTGCCCCTCTTAGGGTCCTCGTCCATGCTATGGGCATATACGTGATGGTGTGTGACTGTTCCTTGCAAGGAGTGGTGGCTGGTCTCTGGACACCCCCTGCACAGACCTGCTGGGTGATGCAACAGCCTGTAAGTGATAGTGGATGTGTGGATGCTTTCTATTGTCCTGTGAGCTCCCAGAAAGCGGAGCAATGACATCTTCCTCTTGGCATAGGACATGGCACATAGTAGACCTTCACCAAACACCTGTGGGATAAATGCAGGCATCTCTGCTCTGCCTGAAGGGTGCATGGCAGGAAATCTACCATCTCCCAACAAGCCGGGCCACCATGTATAGCATGTGGAGTAGAGAGTAGCACCCTGTGTGGGTGTCCCTGCCTCCCGGGTGCTTGGAAATCTCCCTCCACTGAATTAAGCCAACTTTTTCCAAGGTCTGTTTAAATGAGTGGATTTTGCATGCCAATTTTTAATTTACAGGTTAATTTTCACGATGGACTTACAAATAGGCAAGAATCCTCTTGCTTCAGGTGATGTTCTGGGTCTGGCTCATCTCTGCCAGCAAAGCTGGAGGCAAGCCCAGAAAGAGCGAAGTCACCCCGAGTTGTCCGACTTTCCTGAGGACAGGCTGTGCTACGCTTTTAACATGCTTTACTTTGCTTCCTCCTTGCCACAGCTTTGAGAGACATAGGCACTTGCTTCACCCATTTTACAGATGTGGAGAGGGGTCTTTCGCTCCCCACACACATGGGCCCTTTGAAGTCCAACTTTGTGCTCCTGTTACCTACCCCATGGTCTCCTGCTGCCATGTCAGAAGACGCAGAGACCTCATGCCTTAGTCACTTGCTGCTGTCCCCACTCAGTCTCATGACAGGAGGGTCTCTTGGCTATGAAAGGGACCAGGCAGAGCAATGCTATGGTCTGGGGTCAAACAGGCTCTCTAGCCTTGCACCTGTGTGTCTATGAGTAGGTATCTTGACCTCTCTCTGTTTCCATAGTCTCATTTGCAAAATAGTATTAGTGCTACTGAAGCCTGATAGTTTACATGAGGATTTCAACCTAGCTGAGTGTCTAGCTTACAGTAAATATTAAAATAAGTATTTCTCTCCCTACTTTACCCTGAGGGGGAAAAAGCAGAAATCTTTTTTTCAAAATGTACAAAGCAATTTCTATGGCATTGCACTCAAAGAAACCATAGCAACCAGCTTCCTGCAGCTGGGTTTCCGGGCCCTTCTCTGCTGTACAATGGGGCTGGGACACAGCCTTTGTTGTCCCCATGCCCCTGGGAACATGAGGACGTCACACGCAGTGGGGTGGAGGCATGGCAGAGTGGAATTGCCCAGACTAGTGGCAGTTGTACTGCTGTTGACTTCTCCTCGGCTGTCCCAGGCCTGTCCCTCTGTGGTCAGGCCACAGGGATGTGTGGCTTCCCACTGGCGACTTGACTCATCTTCTAAGGACATGTGGTCAGCTCGGGAAGCTGGCCTCCCTTTTTATGGGGATAAGAGCAGCATTTGGTTGGGCCTGAAGAGCTTCCTGACTCTCCTTAGATCTTTAAGATGGTTCTGAGGGGGCAGAGGCCGCAGAGCACCCTGTGATGGTGTGCGTGCTTGCTCAGCCACAGCAGACAGCACAGGGCCTCAGAAGGGCCGTGTGAAGGATGCCAGCCAACTGCCCCTGTGAAGAAGCCACCTCTTCTGTGATGTGAGAGGCACACATGCCTGCTCCGGCCAGGGTGATGCCCACCATACCCTGACCCCTGACATCCTGCAGGTCGCCTGTGTACCTGGTGTAAGCCAAGCTGGTTGCTTCAGTCTGGCTGTGGAGTGACTTCCAGGCAAGAGATTCAGCCAGGGCCTCAGAGAGTGTTAAATTGGCCCAACCCAGGGAGGGAACACGAACAGAGCAGTGGGGAGAAGAGCCATGCAGTGGGGAAGGCCAGCATGTGGCCTTGGTCATTATCCCTGACTTCTGGGAACTTTCCCTGCTACAAACTCAGAGGCCTTCTGAGAACTTGAGGGTTCTTACTAGGTATGCAGCTAGGGACCAGGAATTTTCTCTATTCTCTCCCAACCTACCTCACTGGCTCTCGGCAAATTCCTCCTTTGCAAGATGCAGCTCAGGTCAGGTCAGGTGGCACAGGACTGTAATACTAGCTATGTGGGAGGCTGAGGCAAGAGGATTACAAGTTCACGTCCAGCCTGGAAACGTGGTGAGATTCCCCTCTCTCTCAGAATCAAGTAGAAAGGAGACAAGGCTATAGCACAGTGGTAGAGCACTCACCTGTCATGAGTGAGGCTCTGCATTCAGTCCCTAGTGAGGCAGACTAATTAGGTAATTAAAAATGCAGCTCAGACATTGCAAGCTCCAGGAACCCCTCTGGTCCCTGCAGTGCCCTGGGCTCCCCACAGCAGAGCTCTTGTCGGGCCTGTGCGTACTTGGTTCCTCAATGACACAGAACTTCCTGGGGACAGGGCCCATGTCTAATCCATCTTTGGATGTCAAGTCAAACCCTGCACTTAGCATGTCGTGTGAGCTGAAGGCAGGAGGGCAGCGGGAGCCACACACACGGGCTGGGAGCATCAGCCAGAGTGAGAGGCAGCCAGGGAGGGAAGATGCGTCCACCTGGCTGGGTGGGAGGCATCCCTCGCAAGGGGCTGCAAGCAGACCTGGGACCTTGGATGTCACGTCAGGAAGAGGGACCAATCTGGCTCCTGGCTTCTAGAACATTCTCTTGCCCAGCTCTTCTGTCCTTTCATCCACTGACCAAAGTGTCTTCCTGCCTCTTTGTCACTGAGAACTGTGCTGGCTTCTGTCCTAAGCAGCATGACCTGATGCCCATGAGTCAGGGGCTCGGCCATTCCAAAGTAACTAAGGCTATCGCTTCCCTCCCCCCCCCAGCTTCCTGTCACCACCCTGCCCTGGTGTGGACAGTCTGAATCACTGTTTATTGTTTTTGGTGGGGTTTTTTTCTACTCTCCAGTTTTTGAATACCAACCACCCCAGGAAGACCAGGACACCTGCCGACTTACACACACGAGGGCCATGGAGACCCCTACCTCAGGGGAGCCTTCACTATGGAAGCAGAGAGACCCGAGTTAGAGTCCTGCCTGTCTTCCTACCTGCTGTGTTTCTCAGGCGACTCACTTCACCTGTTTCCTTCTGTAAAATAGGGGTAGTCTTGTGTATTTGAGAGGTTTTCTGAGAATGGAAACTAATGTCTGGCTAGGGCAGGCTTTCCAGTGGGAGAAAGCTATGGGCCTCATGCCTTCTGCCCACCTGTAATCTCTGAGAGACAGAACCATCGGCAGACTTCCCAAGGCTACAGGATGGGGCTTCATTTCAGACTGTTGACAGATTACTTAGTTCTGACAATAGTCAAGTACTTTTTCTTTGAGTACGTATGTGCCAGACACTGTTCTCAACACTTTGTTTTCAATAATTAAACTGATTAAAGTGAGTTATAACTGATAAAAGTTAGCCAACTTACTAATGAGAGATAGAGCTGGGGTTTGAATACACATACAGAAGCTAGGACCTCGCAGGGACTTCCCCTAACCTGGCTGTCTTTGGTGTCTTTGCCCTAACTGAGTCATTATCAGGTGATAACGTGCCAGGAACAGATGGCGGGTCACCCATTTTCCAGTTTAATTTGTACAGGTAATTCGTACATGTGGGCTCGACTGTCCCAGTTTCCATATAGGGAAATAGCGGTTTTCAACAGTGAGGAGAGGAACTTGCATTTGAACCCAGAACTCTTTCTGAATTCAGGGTTCGGTCCCCCCCACACACACACACACTCTGTACCACGACTGGAGCTTGGGATCAGGCTGACTTTGTCTTTCAGGCTTGGTTGACTGGCCTGCCTCAGTGTCCTGCTCAGGGTCAGATCACCTATGGGATCTAGCCACAGACTCCTTGGGACAAACCCCTCGCTCCTGCACAGAGGCTCTGGCCAGCCTCCAGGGAGCACATTGAGCCAGTTTCTGGTGGATGAATCATGTCACATGGGCCTGGAGACTTCTGCTGGGAATCAGGACACCTCTGCCTTCAGTAATGCTCCCAGGAAGGAAAAGCTAGGTGTCCAGGGTGTTGAATTAGCCCCCAGCAGCCTTACCACCCTGATTTCATGGAGCTTGCCTTGCTGGCCACCTCAGGGTGCAGAGCTGTGGCCACACCCACGGCCAACACCTTCCCACACTGTCACATCTAACTCAGGGCACATCTACTTTTCTAGATTGAGGAGCAGGACTTTTGTGGGGAAGGAAGGAAAACAGAAAGGGATGATAATGAAACTAAGCAAATAATAATTATTTCCCAGTGCTTGGGTGCAGGGGGGAGTGTACTGGGATAGACCATTTATACTTTGATAATTTGACCTTTATCCCCACTTAGCCTGATGAGAACTGAGCTCTAGAGAATTCATACACTGCCCGGGTAAGAAATATCACCTAAGCACTGTGTGAACACTGTGGGCTTGACTGACCCCCGTAAGAACCCCAGGAGCCTGGGATTTGGGCCATTTCTCAGAGAAGTTTGCCCAAAGTCACTGTAATGGTTAACCTGGGCAAGAATTACAATCACCATGGAAACAAATTTCTTGGCATGTCTGTTGAGTTTCTAGATTAGGACCCAGCCTAACTGTGAGGATACCACTCCGTTGGCTGGGATCCTGTACCTAACGAAAAGAGGAAAGCTAGCTGAGTAGCGGTATTCATCCACTCTCTCTTCCCTCTCTGCTGATGTGTAGATGTGATGTCAGATGTCTGCTCCTGCCACATTTTCCCCGGCCTTGATGGACCTCCCCCTGGAAACTATAAGCTGACAATAAACCCTTCCTTCCTTAAGCTGTTCCTGGCCAGATAATTGGTTCCGGCAATGAGAAAGAAACGATGAAGAAGGATGAGGCTCATCAGTGGATTGTCTGTGCTTCCCTGACTCTGGCTTCTTGAAGGCAGAAGATCTGGGATTCAGTGGCCACTTTGCTTTCTACGTACGAAGTGGCGTTGTTGAGCTAAAACATCCCGGGTGCTGACACTGTGGCTCTGGGGAGGGGACAGGAGCATAGAGTTTGGGGAGGCCCTCAGTGGAGCTAGCTCGAGCCAAGACAAGTGTGGCTTCCACAGAAAGCCTTGTGTCAGCAACATGGAAAAGGTGCCCAGTGACCTGCTTCCTAAAAAGACAAGGTCAAGTTGGGGTCATCCTCCTTGTCAACGTCATGTGTCTGAGCAAAGACTGGATATTATTGGACCGTAATTTAGTACAAAGACTCCTAAGCCCTCCTTGCTGATGCTGCCAAGCCTCAGATGGAGCCCGGATGTACTCGGAGTGCAGAAAAGGTTAACACTTGGCGGCTCTGTGATTCTCCACTGCCCTGGCCTTCCTTCATGGAGCAGATCTACAGGACTTCTGGAAGGACTGGGCTCTAAGTCAGGTGTGGAGTGAGTTGACTCTGCCCCTTGCTGGCTGGGTGATCGTGGCCCTCAGGGTCTCAGTCTTTCCCCCACAAACCAGCATGAGGACAAGGCCAGGCTCAGTGACTCCCCAGAGAAGTGAGGAAAACCAGGATTTTCTCTTGGACCTTCACCAGTGTAGTTTCATGCAGTTCAAAAGACTGGCCTGTGTTCTGATTATATTGTTGCCATAGTTTTGGCATGAAAATAGGCCTTAAAAAGTGGTGGTGAGAATAAACATAGTATTGTTTTTAATTTTTAAAAAAATCTTTGCTTAGGGAAAGTAAATAAAAATTGGGAACTCACTGGGCGTGGTGGTGCATGCCTTTAATCTCGGCACTTGTGAGGCCAAGGTAGGAGAATTGCGGAAAGTTGGAGGCCAGCCTGGGACCACAGAGTAAGTGAGTTCCAGTCAGCCTGGGCTAGAGCGAGACCCTACCTTGAAAATAAATAAATAAATAAATAAATAAATAAATAAATAAATAAATAAATAAATAAATAAAATAGGAACCTATTTATATGCCCCACTTTTTTTGTTACTTACTCATTTATACAATCCAACAATTAGAGACCTAAGCCGGATGTGGTAACACATACCTGTATTTCCAGCACTTGGGAAATAGAAGCTGGGGGATCAGAATAGGTCATACTTGGGTATTTAGGGAGTTTGAAGCAAGCCTGGGCTACATAGGACACTTTCTCAAAATATATAAGTAAATAAATAAATATATTTTAAGCCACTGAGGTGACTTCTATTTGCATGAGTCTCTTGTTCTGTGAAGGGAGGCAGTGATGTGTTCACCTCCCTCAGAGGCTGTATGTATAATGTGTTGGTCACAGTGATTGCTCTGTATCCACACAGAGTGATTTCGAATCTCCTAGAACATGAAAACTGGCACTGCTTACGTCCCTTCTATGAAGTGGAAGAATATTCCCATAGAACCGATACATACTTTCCCCATTCTTTCCGTCTAGATTTTTATCATATGTAATACAATGTAACTGTTGTGTAAAGTTGTTACATTGTATTGTTTGGGGAACTAGATTGTTCATAGGAAAAAAATCTATACATGTTCACCATAGACCCAATTTTTTTTTCTAAATATTTTTGATGTTGGTTAAATTTTCAGATGTGGAAATCATAGAGTTCCAGGATAGACTATACTTCTGTTTTGTGCCAACTCCTGTGGCCAAGGTCTGCTTTCCTTTGCTGTGATGCCCCATCCTTTCTGGGGGTCCCATACCAATGTCTGGTGTGAGGTCTGTTCTGTTGGCCCAGTTGTTACCTAGTGGTGACGGTGAAACCTTTGCCTTAATCCCAGGGACCTCCTGACTGTAGGGGTTTCTCAGAAAAGGCAGCTGCTCAGACATGTCTCTGGAGGGTGGGGCACCTGGGCACTGTCCAAATGCTGGTTGTCACCATTCTTGCTACTTCTGAATAGCTGCTCTCATCGCGAGAACCAGGAGACTGTAACGCGTGGTCTCCACAAAGCTGGGAGCAGCTCAGCACCCCGGACACTCAAGACCTCCCCCATGTCAGGCCCCGAGTAACCCCTGCATTATTCAGCTAGCAGTGCATTCTAATTTGATCCGTCCTGAGGCTGGCTCCTTCCAAGATAGCCAACTCCGTGGATGGACATCTATATCCATCTTGTCCCTGGGAAGAGTTCCCACCTTGTGGCCACATGCTCCAGAATGGGCTGGTCCTACAGCCTAAGGACCCCTGACCCATACACTGACCAAGACTGAGTCCTTATAACCGAAGATCCCAGAATGATGTTCCATTCCCAGTCTGAACCATCAGTCAGTAGAGCAACAGGTTCAGGCCAAGCTAGGTCTGAAATTCTGAAGAAGGTTCTGTCTGGGGTTAATGTGAGTAAGGGGCAGGATGAGGGCAAGACCCAAATACTGACTCTGCTCCTGTCCCTCACTGGAGGTGCCAGGACTGACGCCCTCCTGGGACCTGCCTCCGACAACCCCCACAACCTCTTCATCCCAGAAGGCCCTGAGCTGACGTGTGTATGTAACTTATCCTCCTCCTCTGCTAGGGGACCTGCCTTGATGTCATCTCAGTGATGACATCATCTGTCAGTGGGGACAAGACACCTTGGGGATTTCCAGATTGCAACAAAGAAAAGATTGAAAGGAAAGCAGATGGGGCATTCCCACAAAGGCCACATGGCTCAACTCCACCATTCTACTATGACATACTTAGCATCTAGAGATGTGAGCCATTCCCTGCCCAATCAGAGGCTAGGAGTCCGATGGGGTTGAAAATGGTCCCACAAACTCCTGGAGCAGCCATGTAAGGCAAGGAATGATGTGGTGGCCTAGAGACTTGGAAACCACACCCAGCTCTGCTTCCGAGTTGCTAAGAGATGTTGTCTAAGCCACAACTCCCCTCCCACCCTCAATGTCCCCATTTGTCCAATGAACTCACATGGGCCTAGACAGACTCTACTACTCCAGCCCTGGGACTGTGCAAGGCTGGGAGTCCTGCCATGCGGTGCACCAGGTGCCTTGCCACTTGGGATAACACTCAGCCTCAAGGACTCGCTAAAAGCCAACCTTCCTGATTTCCCCTTCCTACCTTTAACCCTCTGGAGGTTCCTTGTGCCCTGAGAATGCCCGACGTTCTCCTTCTCTGTACGGCTGCGAAACAGTCTCGCAGGCTTCCCTGTGTTGGTGACAGAGGCTGGGGAGGTCTCAGAGACAGACCAGACTGAGATCTCCACCCAGAGAAAGAATTCGGAGGCATAGTAAGGGATGGGGAGGGTTTTGTTACAGACCAAAAGTCCACACTCAAACGGGCAAGTGCTGGTTTTGCAAGACAGTCACATTGTCAGGGACTTTGGATGGCCTTCTGAGGCCAGTTTTAATGGAGGGGAAGATTATTCAGGAGTTAAGGCAGGGCAAAGTTGGGGAATTCTAGGAATGGGTCAGGATTTTCCTAGAATAGACTCTTTTCTGTCTTGATGTGAGATATTAGGGTTCCATGGTGTCAGATATGTGAGAACATGTCAATTCTGCAAAGCCAATGACGTGGACATGTCATCCCGGTACAGCAAAAGATAGTTCTAAAAAGGCCTGTCTTGGTGAGCCATGTTGGTCCCAGTGGGGCACTGGGCAGTCATGTGAGGGCTCTGTTCTTGCATCAGCCTCATCCACCGTGTGGTCTGTTTTCTTTCCCAGGCTTGTCTCTATCCCTGCTTGTCTATGTCCCGGCTTGTCCAGGATCCCTGGGATCCAGAAACCACCCCTCCCTGCTCCTCAGGCCCTTGGACCACCCCGACATCACATGGGACCTTCCTGCCTCTTCTCTTCCTTGGGTGTCTCCTTCTTAACTCTCCATCCTTCCTGATGATATCACTTCCTGGACCCTCTTGTGAGATGCAACCCTGGCTGTCCCTTGAACTAGCCTGTCTCTGAATAGCTCCCCGTTGAGGCTGCCTAGGTTGTTAGAGTTCTAAAGCACCGAGTGACCTGGATGCTGGCCCTTGTCCCATCCTGGCTTGTGACCTTCAATAAGATACTCTTCTCCCTGGATCTAAGTTAATTCCCATAAAATGAGGGGGTGGGACTCAATTATAACATTCCATTTTTAATGGGTACTTATATTTTTAGGCAGGCCCTGGGCTAAATCCTTTATACATAGGAGGGTGATACTCACAGCATCCATATAGGGCAGGCACTGCTATTAGCCCCGTTTTACAGATGGGAAAGTGAAGATTAGACAGTTTATATCATTTTCCCAGGGTCATATGGCTAGAAAGAGTCCAAGCCAGGTTCTGAACATAGGTTTGTGTGTTGATCTCCAGAAGCTGAGTTCTCCACCGCCCCTCTCAAAGAACCCTGGACTGGGCTGGAGAGATGGCTCAGCAGTTAAGATGCTTGACTGCAAAGCCTAACGACCCAGGTTTGATTCCCCGGTGTCCACATAAAGCCAGATGCACAAAGTGGTGCATGCATCCGGAGTTTGTTTGTAATGGCTAGAGGCCCTGGTGTATGCATTCTCTCTCTCTCTCTCTCTCTCTCTCTCTCTCTCTCTCTCTCTCTCTCTCTCTCTCTCTCTCTCCTCTCTGTCTCTCTCAGCTTGCAAATGAATGAACAATTAAATTAAATTAAATTAAAAATAAAATAAATAACTCTGGACTGTGTTACCTAGGAATGGAGTGTGTCCTGAGTCTTAGAAGAGGAAGCTCTCAGCCCAGCCTGACCCTGGGCTGGGAATCAACACAGCCTCCATCTAGGTGTCCCATAGTGGCATCCTCAGTAGCCATACAGCAGCTCTGGGCTGCGTCAACCCTGGAAAAACTTCTTGTTGCAGGTGGAGGAAGGTGGAGATACTTTCTTATTTCGGAGAGCTGATCCCCAGATCACAGCCTTCTCTCTCAGCTGCAGTCAGGACTTGGGCTGTTTTTTTTTATCTTTTTATTGATAGCTTAGATAATAATAAACAATAAACCATGATGATTCTCTCCCCACCCTCCCTCATTTCTCTTCCCCCTCTCAGTTAGTCTCTGTTTTGTTTCGGTGTCATCATCTTTTCCTCCATTATGTGTAGGTATTGTCAGGCACTGACTGAGAGGTCATGAATATCAAGGCCATTTTGTGCCTGGAAGTCTGCATTGTAAGCAGTCCTCCCCTTCCTTTGGCTCTTACAATCTTTCCTCCACCTCTTCCACAATAGACCCTGAGCCTCAGGAAGTGTGATAGAGATGTCCCAGTGCTGAACACTCCACTGTCATTTCTTCTCAGCACTATGGTGTCTTTTGAGTCATCCCAGTGTTCACTGCCATCTGAAAAAGAGAAGCTTCTCTAGATAAGAGTGAGAGTAGTCTTACTATATGGGTATGCTCATAAAATAATTACTTATAAGGCAGTTTGGTAGGCATACTACATATTTAGCCAGACAACAAGCCGGTGTTACCTGGGCTCATGACCTCCCCCTCCATAGGCTTTTGACTAGGTCTTCAGCCCTCCTGTGGAACAGGCCTCCAGTTCAGCTAGAAAGCAGTTAGTTTCCCCACAATAGACAAACCACTAGTGCCTCAGTTGGCCTGTTTGGCCTGGCTGGCCAGTCTTAAGGCTTGCAAGGTCCATTGATGACTTCTGTCTCCCATAGGGCTGCAGGCAGCCATAGCTTTTTCCAGCTTTCTGTCAGCTAGTTAACAGGGAGGTTTCCAGTTCCACTCCAGCTTGATTTCTCAGTGACCTGCAGCCCAGGCATATGTGGTCTTCAGCATTAGGGTTTTACCATCTCATTCTGGTGGGCAACCAAGAGCCTTGGCAGTGGCCTGTAATGTTTTGGAGGCCTCAGGAAACTCCCTGGCCAACAACTCGCTAGGAGGTATCCCTTCCCTGGCTCTGAAGTTTTTCTAGTATCAACCCAAGGCATCTGGGTGTGTCGTTATCCAAAGAAGTAGGTTTCCATATGGCTATGCTAAACCTCTTAAATTCTGACTAGCCCTCCTCTCACCCTTCCTTTCCTCCATTCCTTTCCCTGACCCCACTTAGGCCATTGCATCCCTAGTAATCTGTTCCTTTACTTACATGTATACAGTACCCTCTCTTTAAGACCCCCCTCTCCTCCCTCCTTTATTGCCCCTGTCTAGCTTTCTGGACTCTACTGTTGACTTGCTGAAATTCACATTTAAAACATGGCACACACAATTCAAGAATCATCTCAAAACGAAGCCACCACCTTCGTTGAGACTGTAGGGAGCTCTACTACAGCCCAGAGTTCCACCCCTACCCCTCCGGTCCCTCTCCATCATTACCGCCCAGGGCTGTGGGGTATTATCTGAGAAGAGTCCCTGGAGCTACGGAGAAAGGCTGCGAGTTAATTTTCAAATTATCTTTTCATCTGCAGGAGGGCGGGAGACGGAGGAGGGAGGATGCGGCACTAGGTGCGCTTGGCACAGGCACGGCAGCTTCTGCAGGGTGGAGGAAGGGAAGCAGGAGCTGGACGTGGTGCCTCACACCTATAATCTCAGCACTCAGGAGGCTGGGGTAGGAGAGTCAGCTTGAGTTTGAGGTGTGCCTGGGCTACAGAGTGAGTTTTGGGCCAGCCTTGGCTAAAGTAAAACCTTGCTTGGGGGAAAAAAGAAAGCAAGAGGAAAGAAAAGAAGGAAGGAAAGAAGGGACGGAGGGAAAAGGGAGCAGTGACTTGGTGTTCTGAGAGCTGCTGTGAGCACTTGCATGTCATGTGTGTGGTGCAGGATTTTTCCAGGCAGAAGTCCAGGGTCACCATGGGACCACAGAGAATGAGCGTCTTGCCCTCCCTAAGTCAGGACTCATTGGAGAAACAGTCCAGGAGGTTTCCTTGGAGCACCTCCTGGACAGCCTCCTGTCCTCCAGCAAGGTGGACTGCTGTGGACTCTCACATCCCAGGCCTGCCTGTGACGAACAGGCCCTGCTGTGGGTTTTTACCACACCTTTGGGGGACGATCTCCCTTGGGGTTGGCCTCTCATCAAGTTCAAGGTCTCCCACAGGAGGATCAAAGACTCCCCTGAGTGTCTTGCATTGCCTGCTAGTAACGCTCCTAAAACTTGGGGGGAATAAGAATGGAAGACTCAGTGGACGGAGAAGTGCAGACTCCAAGCCACACCGTGAGCCTGTCCTCATCTCTGTGCCAGGAAACACCTTGGGCATGGTGAATGTCCCTGGCCGGCTGCCATCACATTGCACCCCTCAGATGTAGGGGCCAGGAGGAGCAAAACCACAGGGTATACCTACAGCAAGCATCTTTCTTAAGTTTTGAGAAAAGGATGGAAGTAATAAATAAAATAGAATAAAAACAAGCCAAGTTGAATGACAAGACTCACATGTCCTTTAACATTTCAAAGCCAAGTTTGCTATCTGCACACTGAGCAGGAGTCCTTGAAGAGAAAGCTCACCTTCCCGAAACGGGTGTATCTGGACCAAAGAACCCCATTTGTGTGCAGGGACCCAGGTGTCAGAGTACACAGCTCAGGCCTGGAAGGCTGTGTGCTCTGGCCTCTAGGCAGGAACAGGCCTGAGAACACTTTCCACATGGTCCGATCCTGCCCCTGTCTGGCTGAGAGGTTGGAAGTGTTTTGCGTGGGGTCAGCCATGATCGGGAGATGCACAGGCTGTGATACCATGGCCGGGTGCCAGCATGACATCTGCAAGCCCTCTGTGACTTTGGGGAGACCTATTCTCCTGCCAAAAACACATCAATGGAATCTATCCCACTACCCAGCTGTGCACACGGACCCACAGGAGGCGATCACACACAGGGCTGGGAGTGGGGGGGGTCTTGTCTGTGCCAGAGCAAAGGTCACAAACATCTTCCCTGCCTTGTGACCAGCAGGATACTCACGAGGCACTCCTGTTCATATGAAATCCATGTCCATGAAGCTGGGTCACTGACTCCTTGGGGCCAATCTTGCTTTTGCTAGATCATTCTCTTGTCTGGGGATGCCTGGGATGAGTTATGCCTAATGCTAAACATATGAAGGTCAGGAAACATTGGAATATCGGAGGCCTACAGACAAAGCAGCCGTATCTGTGGGGATGGTTGGTTAATGGTATTTTTCTGCTCCGTGTTCTCCTCCTTGTTATAACAAATCCTCCAGCCCTAGGAGTCTCTCCTACAGTACTGTGCATTTAAGGAGAGAGATCAGATCTCATCGACACCCTGGGAACACTAGTTGCCTCCAGGGGCATTTTGCATATCAACCCTGGAAACAATTATACTGCATTCATTCAATCAAAAAAAATGTGTATTTAGCACCTGTCACATGCTAGGTATTGCTCCGGGCTCTGGGTCACAGCAGCAGAAAGCCCTTGCTTTTCTGGAGACCTCATTCCAGCAGATGCTTATGTGTTAAGGTGAGATAGAGGGAAGGGAGGGATAAAAAGCAAACAGCTTATAAATGATTCCAGATGGCCAACCCTACACCTGATAGGCCGCAAACCGAGGTCCCAGGCAGCCGAGCGGCCCCACCCCTCCAGGCTCATAGTTAACAGTTCTAGTTCCCCAGGGCCAGGGCTTGCTGATCTGATGCCCAGCCACCCTGTATTTTCCTGTTCACTTCTTTCATGGATCTGCTATCAGCCTGCCTCTGCCTGTGCCCTAGGGTTTCTTTCCTCTGTGTTTGAAGGCAGACAACAGCACAGGGCTCTCACCCTCCACAGGGTCCCCGCATGATGGGAGGGGAGGGGATGCATGTTTGGGAGACAGATAGTGGATGATGGTCATGCGGCTGGAGCAGCTAGCCAGAGGAAACATAAACAGCCATGTTCCCCGCCTCTTTCACGCTGCTGTCGGCCAGGAACCCACGCTGATACATAGTGTTCCTTTGTCCAGTGATTCAAACTGAGATATACCATACGTTCAGCACAGCTCCTCAAACAGAAGGCTCACTGGAGGAAAAGAAAACAAAATATATTTGCAAAACACTGGCCCCAGTGGCAGGGAGTTGACAACATTTTTCCTATTTATGATTGGGTCCTTTTCCACTTGACAAACATGTGCTGCTCTCCCCCACCCTCTCACCCCTGCCCTCTCTCTCTCCTGGTTGAGGTGGGGCCCAAGTTCACATGGCTTTCTGCTTAAATAACAAATCTGTCTGTCCCAGAGCAGGTAGTAAAGCCCAAACCTCAGCGATGGGGGCAACATTTGAGGCCAGTGCTCTTCCAGGGCCAGAGGAGCAGGTAGAAAGGACACTGACCGGAAGTCACCAAAGCTGACCAAGGCCTTCTCGGGGAAGATTCCTTCACTGGAGCTGCCGAGAGGGTGTCAGGAGGATGGACTACATCATATCATTAAAATATTACCATTTTTTTGAATTAAGTCATTATTGGCAATTTCATCTAGTTCTACCTAAAAATAAATGTCTATAGTCATCAATTACTGCATGTACTTCATGAACTGAACTGGGCACATGCTATTATTTTGTTGTTGTTATTGTGTATGTGTGTGGTATATGTTCCTGTGTGTACATGTAGTCTCTACATGTGCGCATGCCTGTGGAGGTTGACCTCTAATGTTCCTTGATTATTCTCCACTTTCCTTAGGGAAACAGGGTCCCTCGCTGGAACCCAGAGCTCACTGATTCAATGTGTCCAGCTAACCAGCTTGCCCTGGGGATTCCCTGTTTCTTGCTCCCAAGTGCTGGAATGACAGGTGGGCTGCTCAGGTTCATGTGTTTGTGCAACAAGGGCTTTACTGACTGAGCCATCTCCTCAGTCCCACATTGTGTCATTGCAGAGTGGTGTCTTAGGAGTAGATGCTTGACGTCATAAAGAAGGGCTCCAGGACAAACCAGCAAGGAGTCTGGGGCAGGATCAGACAAGGTTAAGACAGGGTTGGGTGTGATCTCAGGCCCTAGCCTCAACCTCATTCTTGGGGAGATCCTGAGCTTACTTACTCCCCACCTCAAGGAAAGTGGAATGGACTTTCATCCACCTGGAGACCTTCATGGGCTTCGGGCTGCCCCAATCAGGACCCAAAGGTCCACTAGAGCAAAGCTCAGGGACGCTGGGGGTGGGGGGAGACACTGAAGATGGCATGGTTCCATGGGCCTCTGGCCAGAGCATCTCCAGCCCACTGAAGTGTCAATCCAGTTTATACATCAAATAACCCAGGCCTGGAATCAAAGTAACCCAGCTCTGGTCACAGAAGTTGCACTGGAACTCTGTTTTCCATGGCTGGGCACCCTCTTGATTGTTTCCAGTACCCTAACCAGGGAGTGGAGCTGGTGGTGCCAGGATGGCCTCCTCCTTTCCTCAGAACCCACATGGCTCATGTAAATGGTGGCACTGGTGTGACTCCTGTGACAGAGGGACCTGCCAGAGTCCATTTAGCCTAAGTCGAACTCCTCACCGCCTTACCTCGCCCTCACACTTCTTTGGGTCAGAAAGGGTCCTTTCCTGGGCCTAACTGATGGAGTGTGCTCATATGTTTCCCAGTGTCCCTGGACCCTGTCCTCTGCCTCTAGGATCCTAGTATTCGAGCACTTTACAGTGTGTCACAGCCTGAACAAACCGTTGTCACTGGGTCTGGATCCAGGAGCACACCCTCCCAGCTGTGCCTGACTTCCCAACACCTGGGGACAGTCTCCCCCACTGCTTTCTCATTCCCTTTCTCATCCATGAACCTGCCTTTATTTGTCACTCCATGGTGGCCCTCCCAGGGACCTGAGTCAGGGAGCTCTGCCCCTAGACAGGACACTGCAGGAACAGATCTATTCACGACCTGCTTCAGACACTTACAAATGGAAGTGATGGGCTCTTTGTATCCCAGTTCTCATCTGAAACAGGGAATGGCAGCCCTCAAGCCAGCAGAGACTAAACAGACACTGGCTAGAGGCACCTTGCAGAGTGGATATTTCAGAGATGCTTGCTTTGCAGGCATTTTTCTGGATACTGACGTTCCTGGCATCGCCTCCCGTCACATCATCTTCCTTGCTAACTTCAGGCCACTGTGTGCATTGTAAGACAGTCTGTGGTCTTGATTGGGTGCTCGGCACAAACTGGAGAAATATGCCCCTTATTAGCATGTGTCTTGAAGAATTTTGTCCCTTCTGGATTACCATCTGACTTCTATCAGAGAACACTGGGCGCCCCGCTTTTTCCTTTTTCGTTGATCTTCACTAATGCAAAGCTGGCACTCTGCCCTCGCCATTGAATTCCATTATGCTCTGCATGCAAACGGATCCTTCCATGAGGCCTTCCAGGACAGCCCAGCACAAGAGAAGAAGCAAAACGCGGTATGACCTCCAGAGGCTGGGACGTGGCCTTCTCCGCCTTTCCCCCACCCCCACAGAAACAGTGTCCTAGTTTTCAGCAGCCTAATTGAACATCAGTCACACAAGAGCACCAGGCTTACCACCCACACTACGTGGTGCTCAGATTCGTTTGTGTCCCATGACTGTGGCGGAGATGGCAGGGGGCAGAACATGGTGCCTGTTTCCTCTAGGACCAGGTGTGGGGCTTCTGGATGACATCTGCCCATTTTGGACACTGGGCAGAAGCCTGACAGAAAACCAGGAAATCCAAACACTGACTTACCCCAGGTTTGCCTTTGGGTGCAACGAGAGGCAGGTCCCATGTAGGAGTCACTGTGAGATGCCCAACGCATTTTCTCCAAAGGGTCTAGTTCATGTCTTGTCCCAATTGGTACCAGCAGAACACCCTGGTTAGTAGACCCTGGAGTAAACTCTCCAGAGTGGCTCAAAGCTGGGTTTGGAGAAGGGCTTGTTTGCAATATTTGAATCTTCCAAATAAACGGAATTGCCCATTCATTCAGGAACTATTTCAAGCACCCAGAACCTGAAACCCAAATGGCCTCTTCACCCTCTTGGATTACAGTTTGACTTGATGGCTCCTAACACACAGTTTTCTTCTGGAAGATTCACAGTAATCCTACAAGCAGTAGAACTTATGGGTAGCCTAAGGATGCTGCTATTATACCCATTTCAAGGATGAGGAAACTGAGGCACAGATTGGTTGTGTCTCTTGCCAGAGGTTACACATTAAAGAAATAGACCATGACCATGCAAATGTCTGAGCTGTCTTGTCTCTGCACATATAGGAGAGAGAGAGAGAGAAGAAAGGAGGGAAGAAGGGAGGGAGGGAGGGGAGAGCATGCACATGTGTGTAGACAGAAAAAGAAAGCCTAGGGAGATCAAGCTGGGGAGGGGCAAGGGCAGGGCAGGAAGGGCCTTGAGTCCCAGACCAGAAGACTGAATTTATCCAATAGATGAATGGAGTGTTTCCCACCTGTGATAGACAGATAGAGGGAGAATGAGGGACACTTTTTTTTCTTTTTGAGGCAGGGTCTCTCTGTTTAACCCACCCTGCAACCTGCTGGCCTCAAACTCACGGTGATCTCCTCCCTCAGCTTCCCAAGGGCTGGGGTTAAAAGCGTGAGCCACCACACCTAGCTTTGGGAGACACATTGCTACAAGACACAAGGTCAGTTTTCC
>PVHP010034811.1:0-18908 GCA_004024765.1 Zapus hudsonius
AAAGAGAGAGAGAGAGAGAGAGAGAGAGAGAGAGAGAGAGAGAATGCACCAGGGCCACCACCTTGTGGTTCTGGCTTATGTGGGTCCTGGGGAATTGAACCCGGGGTCTTAGGCACTGGAGGCAAGTGCCTTAACCGCTGAGCCATCTCTCCAGCCCGCACTTCTAGATTTTTAGAATTCTGTCATAAGTTACTATTGCCACTAAGCACATGGCTTATGTGTTTCATGCCTACCCCCTTATCAGGGTGCCAAGCTACAGTGGCCCAGGAGCCACACTTAGCTGTGATGCTCATTACTCTCCCAACACCTAGGTCAGTGCCTGGAATTCTCCTAGAGGTCTAAGGAACAATTAACTGGCAGATTATTAAAGAGCCCACCACCATCCTCATAGAGACTTGTATTATACTAGTCTGTCTTGTTCACTCACTGCTGAAGCCTAGAGTGTATGTAGTAGGCGATTAATAAAAGGAAATAGGAATGGATGAACCTCCCTGACTGCTAGGTTATTGTGAGAGTCAGTGGCTGAAAGCTCTGCCCTGTCTTCCAGTTGCTCCCTCTGGGATCCCAAGGCCCAGACAGGCTCTCGGGCCCTCTCAATGCCACCTTCCTTACCTTCTGTTCTTCTCCCACTCCTTCCCGTGCTCTGTGTCCTAAGAGGTGGTGCACCTGCTGCAGAGCCCTGCTTGGTGCTGGCTTTCCTTAGAGTTCTGCCTGAAGTTCCTTCTTTTGCCCACCCCACCCTTCCCTTGTTTAAGATTCTTTTATAATATTTAAATCAATAAATATTTTTTTTTTCAAGGTAGGGTCTCGCTCTAGCCCAGGCTGACCTGGAATTCACTCTGTAGTCTCAGGTTGGCCTCGAACTCATGGCAATCCTCCTACCTCTGCCTCCCAAGTGCTGGGATTAAAGGCGTTGCACCACCACGCCCGGCAAAATTATTTATTATTTATTTGTGAGCAGAAAGAGAAAGAGACAGAGCTAGGGCCTCTTGCCACTGCAAATGTACTCCAGATGCATATGCCACTTTGTGCTTCTGGCTTTGCAAGGGTCCTGGGGAATCAAACCCAGATTGGCAGACTTTGCAAGCAAACACTTTTAAATTCTGAGCCATCTTCTCAGCCCAGCCTTTTTTTTTTTCCAAAATAGGGTTCACTCTGTAGTCCCAGGCTGACCTAGGACTCATAGGCCTTTCCAGTGGTGAGCCACAATGCCTGGCCCAATGCCTCTTTGTGGGGAGTGGGGACAGATGACTCAGGAAATAAAGTGCTTGTCACACAAACAGGAGTGCAGAGCCCCAGCACCATGTAAACTGCCAGATGTTATGACAGGTGTTTGTGATCCCTGCCACCCCTTGGGTGAGAAAGTAGAGACAAGAGAACTCCCCAGAAGCTCAGGGGCTGGCCAGCCTGGCAAAAACATCAGTGAACAATGTGAGACCCTACCTCAAAGGAGGTGGCAGTGAGGAACGACACCTGAAAGTTGTCCTCTGACCTCCATATGGGATCGATGATACACCAAAAAAGTGTGTGTATCATAGCACTTTGTACCTGTGGGGAAGCTGTTTTGTTTTGTTTTTTTGTTTTGTTTTTTCAAGGTAGGGTCTCGCTGTAGCCCAGGCTGACCTAGAATTCACTATGTAGTCCCAGGATAGCCTTGAACTCATGGCGATCCTTCTATCTCTTCCTCTCAAGTGCTGGGATTAAAGGCGTGCACCACCATCCCTGGCATTATGGAGGATTTCTATTTGGAAAACAAAAGACTCCCATACATGACATTAATACTTTCGGGAAATAATACTAAGATTGGCTATACAGGCATTTTACAAATGTATGGGCTGGGAAACTAAGACTCAGAGAAGTTGTACTTTTCAACATCAGAAATTGTGTCTGATGTATGGATTCATGAAAGCAATTTGGCCAGGCGTGGTGGCACACGCCTTTAATCCCAGCACTTGGGAGGCAGAGGTAGGAGGATTGCCATGAGTTCAAGGCCACCCTGAGACTCCATAGTAAATTCCAGGTCAGCCTGGGCTAGAGCGAGACCCTACCTCCAAAAACCAAAAAAAAAAAAAAAAAAAGAAAGAAAGAAAGCAATTTGGTTGAGTGACTGCAATTAAATTTTATAAAAACATCCTGGCTTGGTGGTGCATACCTTTAATCCCAGCACTTGGGAGGCAGAGGTAATAGTATTGTTGTGAGTTTGAGGCTACCCTGAGACTACATGGTGAATTCCCAGGTCAGCCTGGGCTAGAATGAAACTCTACCTTGAAAAAAAAAATAAGAAAGAAAGAAAGAAAGAAAGAAAGAAAGAAAGAAAGAAAGAAAGAAAGAAAGAAAGAAAGAAAGAAAGAAAGAAAGAAAGAAAGAAAGGAAAAGAAAAGAAAAGAAAAGAAAAGAAAAGAAAAGAAAAGAAAAGAAAAGAAAAGAAAAGAAAAGAAAAGAAAAGAAATGCACATTATTCTTGGACTCACCCAGGCACCCCGAGTCAGGCACTGGGTTCTGAGCCCTCTGGGCAGTTCTGAGGCATAAAGCGTGAGAGCCACTATCCAAGGAATATTACACAGGGCCTGGTCTCAAAGAAGGCTGAAAGGAGAAACTTCTGACCTCCAGTCCAGGCCTTTAGCTGTCACATCCACGTTCTTTCCATCACCCACCCAACCTCCCTGCTCACCCAGAACTTCCACACACTCCAAGTACCTTCTGCCCTGCTGGACTCCGCCATGCTGCGTTCATTGACACGGCACCGTTTTATACAGTGCTTTGAAAATACTCAAATCATGTGAGGGGTTGAGTGTGCAAATTTGCATACAGGCATGTTACACACAGTACTCCCTCCCAGGTTAGCCTCCCCTCCAGCTGGTTCTCGGTTTGGTACCCAGAAGACAAAACACCTGATTGAAGCACCTGACTCATTCTCTAAGCCTGGCCTGCTCATCGCAGGTGCCCAAACACACACATGGTCTCTGTAACCTTGCAATAACCTTGGGGTGCCTACCCAGCACCTGCAACCTGTTTCCCTCCTACAGAACTCCTACCTGTTACCTAAAGGCAGAGGAACTGCGTGGGTGCTGGCTCCCAGCAATGACAACCTGTACCACCCACTTCCTGTGTTGACTCTACGGTGCTTTTTGGCTTTTAGGTTCTGGTGCCCAAGTGAGCTGTTAACCTTCTCACTACTTCCTATGACCGTCGGAAGCTGGTTCCATATAAATGTGGTAATAAAAGTATTCACTTAAAAACTGTTCAGAGGGGCTGGAGAGATGGCTCAGCGGTTAAGGCACTTGCCTCCAGTGCCTAAGGCTCCTGGTTCAATTCCCCAGTACCCACATGAGCCAGACCCACAAGGTGGTGGCCCTGGTGTGCTCTCTCTCTCTCTCTCTCTCTCTCTCTCTCTCTCTCTCTTTCTCTCTCTCTCTGTATCTTTCTGCTTGAAAATGAATAAACAAAATATTTTTTTAAAAACAAAATAAAAAAAAACTGTTCAGAGGATGAAAGGAACTGATAATATGATGAACTTCATGGAGAACATGAGCTACTTTCCCCTCAGATAGTCAGGGAAATGTCTGTCCTTTGCATAACAGAGTCTTTGTGAGTTGGTTGTGTGGGGTCAGGTTTGGTGTCCTTGAAGCTGACTTCAGGACTCAACTCTGAATTACTCACAATTATGATCAAGAAAATAAGACTGAGCCGGGCATGGTGGCACACGCCTTTAATCCCAGCACTCGGAAGGCAGAGGTAGGAGGATCATTATGAGTTCAAGGCCACCCTGAGAGTACACAGTGAATTCCAGGTCAGCCTGGACTAGAGCGAGACCCTACCTCGTAAAAAAAAAATCCATGTGGCAAAGGAGGCCCATCTGTCTGATGATATGGATGAGTGAAGAACAGCCTCCATCCCTTTCAAAGGCTCCAATGACCTAAAGCCTTCGCCTCTTCTGTTTGAGCCTTGGCTTTGGTGTAGGAACCGTGTTCAGGCTGGCCCTGGCTTCGCAGCAACCTGTTGCTTGGATGCTCCCCTCCTCCAATGCTGGGGCTTCAAGCTCCTGCATCTACATCCCCCAGGCTGTCAACTCCACCCAGGGCCCTGCGGCCTTGCCCTCCATAGGCCAGCACAGTACCACAAAGCTAAGTCCTCAACCCCAGGCTTCACTTTTTCAAGAGATTGCATGTGCTGGTATTGAGGCTCTTACAACAGTTTTAACAACGTTTAAGATCTAATAAGGACTCACCTTTAATTCCAGCACTCAGGAGGCAAAGGTAGAAAAAGTTCGAGGTCAGTTTTGGGCTACAGAGTGAATTCCAGGTCAATCTGGGCTAGAGTGAGATCCTACCTCAAAAAAAAAAAATCTAGAGGGCTGTGGTTGTGGCTCAGTTGGTAGAGGGTTGACCTAGTATGCACAAAGCTCTGAGCTTGATCCCCAGCATGCATAAATTGAGTGTACATGCCTATAATCCTAGTACTGGGAGGTAGATGCATGTGGATCAGAAGTTCAAGGTTAACCTCTTCTGCCCTACAGTGAGTTCTAGGCTAAACTGGAATACATGAGACCTTAAAAATCTTTTTAAAAATTCAACTTCAGGCTGGTACATGCTGGTAATCCCAACACTCAGGAGGCAGAGGCAGCAAGACTGATGGAAGTCCAAGGTCAATCCAGTCTACATAGTGAGCTCCAGGGCAGTCAGGAACTGAAAAAGAAATTAAAAAGTTAAAATCCTAGGGGCTGGGACATGGCTCAGGAGTTAAAGGCACTTGCTTGCAAAGCCTGCCAGCCCAAGTTCCTACCTTGTCTGGAGCAAACACCCATGGCATCACCAACATAACCACATAAATTTTTTTCTCTTTTTAAAATATTTTCACTTATTTGAGAGAGATGAGAGAGTGAATAATGGGTGTGTCAGGGCCTCTTGCCACTGCAAATGAACTCCAGATGCATGTGTCACTTCCTGCATCTGACTTTACATGGGTACTGGGGAATCAGACCGAGGCTGTCAGCCTTTGCAAGAAAGCACCTTGGTCAGGTGTGGTAGCACACACCTTTAATCCCAGCACTTGGGAGGATCGGCATGAGTTCCAGGCCACCCTGAGACTACATAGTGAATTCCAAGTCAGCCTGGGTGAGATGGAGACCCTATCTCAAAGAAAACAAAAACAAAAAAAGCACCTTTAACTGCTGAGCCACCTCTCCACTGCCCCCACATACACACTGTTGTTTTTTTCACACAGTTCTCATCATCTTCCATACCTCTATCATGTACCTAAACGTGGGCATATCATGCTCTACTTTCTCCAAATCTTCAGTGCCAGCTTATGTCCTACCCTCATGAAGTCTTTCCTGATCTTTAGGAAAAGAGGTGTCTAATGGCAAGAAGCAGAATTCTATATTGGCTTGGCCCTGTCAACAGTTTCAAGACTTGGCTAGAGGGGCTGGAGAGATGGCAATTATAGGTACTTGCTTGCAAAACCTGATGGCCTGGGTTTGATTCCCCAGTACCCACTTAAAGCCAGGTACACAAAGTGGCACATATATCTGGAGTTCATTTGCAGCAGCAAGAGGTCCTAGCATGCCCATACACGTTCATTCTCTCTCTCTCCACTCCCAAATTTAAAAAAAGACTTAGCTATACCAAGGATGTCTTATTTACATTGCCATCACCCCCCCCCCAGATGGCAAGTTTCCCTTAAACACTAGGCTAGAACCATCAACACGAGACCCACTAGGCACGTTGTTAAGCAAAGCAGGAGCTCACA
This sequence comes from Zapus hudsonius, assembly GCA_004024765.1. Taxonomy (NCBI): domain Eukaryota; kingdom Metazoa; phylum Chordata; class Mammalia; order Rodentia; family Dipodidae; genus Zapus; species Zapus hudsonius. Next base: position 5,749 of record PVHP010034811.1, read on the forward strand.
GCAAAGATTGCATGAATTGCAATTATATAGGTTTAGACTCTTTTTTTAATGAGGCAGGGTCTCAAGTAGTCCAGGGTGGCCTTGAACTCACTATGTAGTTGAAGATGACCTTAAGCTTCTGATCCTCCTGCTTCCACCTCCCGAATGCTGGCATTACGAGCACGCACCACCACGCCTAGTTTATACAGTACTGGGATCAAACATGCTTGGAAAACATCCTGCCAAATGAGCCAGGCCCCTATTCTCAAATTTAAGTGTAGAAAGTCTGGAAACTCATGCTTCCCTAGTCAGATAATTGCTGGACCATTAACCAGAAATGACCCAATCACCCAGACGTCAAAGAACAAGCTGATGAGGGACCCAGAAACCAGGTTTTTGAAATATGGTTGAAGAGGATGTGGGTTTCACCACATGCCTGTCTCCAGAGGCCACTAATTGGAAGAGATGTTATATGGTCTGGGCTGAGGCTCAGAACTGCTAGGGATGAATTCTAGGGAGATGTATTTTGGCTTAACACAAAGATAAAGTTTCTTTTTCTTTTTTCTTTTCTTTCTTTTCTTTCTTTTTTTTTTTTTTTTTTTTTTTTTTTTTTTTTTTTTTTTTTTTTTTTTTTTTTTTTTTTTTTTTTTTTTTTTTTTTTTTTTTTTTTTTTTTTGGCTTTTCGAGGTAGGGTCTCCCTCTAGCCCAGGCTGACCTGGAATTCACTATGTAGTCTTGGGTTGGCCTTGAACTCATGATGATCCTCCTACCTCTGCCTCCCGAGGGCTGGGATTAAAGGCGTGTGCCACCATGCCCGGCTACAAAGAAAAAGTTTCTAATCACTCTTCCATCCTACATCAAAACATAACCTGCCCCTCATTCTTTCTTTTCATTATTTATTGATTTATTATTTGAGAGAGAAAGAGCATGGGAATGCCAAGGGCCCAAAAGCGCCACTTTGTGCTTCTGGCTTTTACAGGGGTCCTGGGGAATCAAATCCAGGCCATCAAGCTTTGCAAGCAAGCACTTTTAGCTGCTGGGCCATCTATTCAGCTCCCCGTTCTTTCTTTTAAGATTTATTTTATTATTTACTCTGTGTGTGTGTGTGTGCCACTTTTTCTTTCCAAGGTTCCCTTCAATTCTTAGGAGTCTCTATGTTTTACCCTTCCTGCTCAGTGTGCTCAGAGTAGTTAATGTGTATGTGGAGGTCAGAGAACAACTTTTGGGTCAATTCTCACCTCTCTACCTCATTTGAGACAGGGTTTCTAACTCTGGAGTTTCTTTGAGGGAGTGTGGTTTCCAAGGGTCTCACTCTAGTCCAGGCTGACCTGGAATTCACTATGTAGCATCAGAGTGGCCTGGAACTCAAGTCAATCCTCCTACCTCTGCCTCCTGAGGGCTGGGATGAAAGGCGTGCTCCACCACGCCTGCCTGGTTCTAACTCTGGATTTTTGCTCTGCTGGTCTTTGCTGTGCTCACCAGGAGCTTCTGGGAAATTCTCCTAGCTCTTGCTCCCATCTTGCCCTCAGCATCAGCATGCTGGGATCACAGAAGTGTTCCAAGGCTCCCAAGCTTTTTAAGTGGGTTCTATGGATGGAATCCAGTTACTCTAGCTTTGGCAAGTGTTTTATCTACTAAGCTATCCCCTCAGTCCTCACACCATTATTTTTTATTAGCACTTTAAAAAATATTTTATTTATTTGCAAGCAGAGAGAGAGATAGAAGAGAGACAGAGAAAATGGGCACACCAGGGCCTCTGGCCACTGCAAAGAAACTCCAGATGCATGTGCCACTATGTGCATCTGAGTTTACATGGGCACTAGGGAATTGAACCCTGACCCTCAGGCTTTGTAAGCAAGTACATCTAACCAGTTAGCAATCCCTCCAGCCCCCTATTAGCACTTTTTATTTTATTTTTTGAAATTTTATTTATTTATTTTTGGTCGCACTCTAGCCCAGGCTGACCTAGAATTCCTTATGTAGTCTCAGGGTGGCCTTGAACTCATGGCGATCCTCCTACCTCGGCCTCCCAAGTGCTGGGATTAAAGGTGTGCACAACCACGCCAGGCTTAGCACTTTTTATTTTTAAAATATTTTTATTTATTTGCACACGTGTGCGTGTACACACACTCCAGAACTCCTTGCAGCTGTCAAGTGAATGCCAGACGCATGCATCACTTTTTGTGGTCTGGCTTTACATGGGTACTGGCAGGTTTGCAAGCACCTTTAACCACTGAGCAATCTTTATAGCCCCTCCTTTTTTTTGACAGGTCTCACATGTAGCCCTGCTTGGCCTGGAACTCACAATCCTTCTGCCTCAGCCTCCCAAGTATTAGGATTACAGACATTCACCACACACCCAGTTAAACATGATCTCTTGAAAGGAGCAAATTTCAGGCTACACACACACACACACACACACACACACACACACACACACACACAAATAATAAAAAAAATTTTTAAAAATTTAAAAAGAAGAACAAATCTCTCACCCCCATGATATTTGTTGAAAATGCAGTGACAAGAACCCTGCGCTCCTTCGGTGGGAGTGCAGGGAGGGGTTGATCTTTCTTCCAAGATTCCTTTCAATTCCTAGGAGAGTCTCTATGCTTTACCTTTCCTGATCAGTGTGTTCAGAGTAGTAAAAGCTAAAGTGGACATGCTGAGGGGTTGGGAGTGATGTGGATGGTTGAGCAGTGCTCAGCAAGCTTGGGACGCAGGAAGCTTTGAGGCAACCTCTCCCAGAAGGGCTCTGGACCAGAAGTGTTATACAGGAGCTCTGATCCCTTGTCCTGGGATTCTTTGTAAGAGCAGTTTCTCTCTCTCTCTCTCTCTCTCTCTCTCTCTCTCTCTCTCTCTCTCTCTCTCTTGTATTTTCTTTTATTTATTTATTTGCAAGCAGAGAAGAGAGACAGAGAGAGAATGGTTGTGCTAGGGCCTTCAGCCGCTGCAAACAAACTCCAGATACATGCATCACTGTGCATCTGGATTTACATGGGTACTGGGGAACTAAACCTGGGTTGTTGGGCTTGGCAGGCAAGCACCTTAACTGCTGAGCCTTTAAGGTAGTGAGAAGAAGAAAAAAAAAGGTTAAAAGTCTGGTGTGGTGGTGCAGACCTTTAATCCCAGCACTGGGAGGCTGGGGTATTGGAGGATCGCCATGAGTTCTAGGCCAGCCTGAGACTAAATAGTGACTAAATAGTGAGTTCCAGGTCAGCCTAGGATAGAGTGAGACCCTACTTCCAAAAAAAAAAAAAAGCTAAAGGTAGTGACTTGAGAGGAGTCAAGACTGCAATAGCATGGTCTGAGCCTGAAACTCCTCACACTTTGAGTCCTGAGAATGACGCATGCGCTGAGGGTGAGGGTTTCTCTACATTAAGGTGTGCAGAGTGAGAAGGGGGAAGGTGACAACTACGTAGGAGGTGGGGGAGGGGCTAGTAAGAACAGGACCCCAAGAACAGCGACCTGGCTGAGGAGGGAGGTGGTAAAAAAGGATGCCACGGGTAGATGCCTCCACTTGTGTGATTATTTTGACACTGTTGGGGGCCAAGGCAAGAAATGTCTTTTCATGGAAGAAAGCCCACAAAGATGAAGCCTGGAGGGGAAACGGATCAAAGTCTACCAAAGGGCTTCATCAAAGAAGAGGCCCGCAGATAGGGCAGAGCCTGGGGTACTATGAGCCTGTCAGAGCAGCCAGCTGGGGGTACAGGATGCTAGATGTGGGGTCAGGAATCTTGGGTGCAAGTTCACTGGCACTGGGGAGCTGCAGAATCATCAGTTAATTACTGTCCCTCTCTGGCTGCAGGATCCTCCTGTGTAAAGATGGGGTAGGGGAGCTAGCCTTGATGATCCCTGGTGTTCTTTCTAGCCAGCTAGTCTGTGGTGTTAATAATTTATGTGTCCAACCAAGTTCATTTGTAGGTGGAACACTGTGATTTTTAAGTCAAAAAATGACTCTGAGATGGATATGATGATTCACACCTATAATCCCAGCTCTTGGGAGCCTGAGATAGGAGGAGCACCATGAGTTCAAGGCCAGCCTGGAGCTATAGAGTGAGTTTCAGGTTAGCTAAGGCTAGAGTAAAACCTTGTCTCATAAACAAAGAGTGAGGCTGGAGAGATACCCACATAAAGCCAGATGCAAAAGGGATGCATGCATCTGGAGTTTGTCTGCAGTGGCTGGAGGCCCTGTAACACCCATTTTTATATTCCCTCTCTCCTCACGAATAAAGAAAATGAGTGTTACTAAATGTATGTTGTGTTTTCATTTGGTAATTCCACCTTTGTCTTCCAGTTCCATTTTAGGGATGTTCCCTTTGAGAAATTCTAACTTATCTCTTCCACAGTTGAATTGAAAAGTGAAGGGGTTTTGCTCCTGCCTGAGAAAAAAGACCGCGATAACAAGTTAATCAAATGTTCACCCGGGACTGAGGGGTTTCCCAGGAGAAGGGACTTTCTTTCAGTTCTGGGCAAGCTGGGATGGCTGGCCATCCTAGTAGTGAGGAAGGTGAAGAGCTAGAGATGGCCTGGGGAGAGAAGGCCTGGAAGAGCTCTTCTCTTGCTGTCTGGATCAGCATAAGATCCAGAGAGCAGGCGTGAGGGGCGACCTTCACACCAGTCGCCTGCCCTGGAGACAAAGCAGTTGCCAGGAAAGACGCTGAATGCTTGACTGGCATTGATGCTGTGGGGGATTTTCCCTTTTTCTTCAAAAAAAAAAAAAAAAAAAAAAAAACAGAAAAGACCCAGTGGAAAAAAAAATGATGAGTTGTGAAGCAAGTGGCAGGTCCTCCGCAGCCGCAGGAGACAGCACACAGCTCATTTGTTTAAATTTGCAGCTGACGCCTGCCACCTCTCCACAGGCACCTCTCGGTATCCAACGGTGACCATTCTGGTGACATAGCTGCAGCCATGAACTACCCTCTAATCCTGGACCTCAACAACCTAGAAGACCTGGTGAGTTGTCCAGGCCCTGCTTGGAATTCTAAATACTCTGTTCCAAGGGAGAGGGGAGATCTTGGGAGTTCCTTCCCACTGGAGATCTGTAGAACTTGGGAGACCCACATGCCACTTCCTAGCCTAGCAGATAAGTAAAGCTGTTGTGTCTAATAAGCATGCCTACTAGGAAGGCGGGAGACGCAGGGATGGGCTTGGGGAACACCATGTTTTGCCTCTTTGTTCTTCAGTGGGGATCCTCTCTTCATCTCTTTTGGTTGGAATAAAGGGGTAGACAGCAAAGCATTTTTAAGGATTTCTTAATAACAATAGGCTGGCATTACTAATCAATCAATACTCACTGGGATGTAGTTCAGTTGGTAGAGTGCTTGCCTGGAGTATGTATGAAGCCCTGGGTTTGATCTCCAGCACTGTATAGACAAAGTGTGGTGGTTCATGCCTGTTTTTCCAACAGCTTGGAAGGTAGAAGCAAGAGGACCAGAAGTTCAAGGTTAAGATCACCTTAACTACATAGCAAGGTCAAATCCAGCCTGGGATACATGAATCTATCTATCTATCTGTCTGTCTGTCTATCTATTGTCTATTTTATAGCCCTCTTCCCCCCTCCCTTCTTCCCTCCATATATTTCTTTCTGTGTGATTGTTTCATTGAAGAGTTAATCTTCACCCTCAAATATTTTTTGGCCCAGGGGCTAAAGCAATGGTTCAGTTGGTAAAATATTTCCCATGCAAGCTTGAGAACCTGAGTTTGGATCTCCAGCAAGTAAATGCTGGGCATGGCGGTACATACCTATAATACTAGAGCTCCAGGGGCAGAAACAGGCAGCTCCCCAGAGCAAACCAGCTAGCTAGATCAGCCGAATCAGTGAGCTCTGGGTTCAGGGAGAGACCCTGTCTCAATAAATTAATAAGGCAGACAATGATTGAGGAAGACTCCCAACTTCAATCTCTGGTCTCCACAAACACGTGCGCGCACACACACATGCACATCACACACACACACACACACACACACACACACACACACACACACACACACTAGTTTATGGTCAAACCAAGAAGAAACTAGTCATTCACTGGAAGTTGTTAAATGGTGATTTTGTACTAGATGGAGAAACAATGAGACCAGATGATAGGAAGGAAGATCCCAGTGGGTCAGAGTTGGGAGCAGATAGCGCCAAGTTGTATGAATTCCAGAAGTGTCATAAAGCTTGTATATTTACCTGCTATTACTGGTGTCTCCAAAGAAAAGGTATTCTTGGAAGGGTTTCTTGTGTGGGCTAACCAAAATAGTCCCTGGCCACTCCTACCAGAGTATCTTCAGTGAAGCACAGTGGTTCAGTTGGCTTCATTGTCACTGGACTCCCAAAGGATGTGGGTGGGAGTGGTTAACTAGAGGAATGCAGAGCTCCAGGGTACCCACAGCAGAGGATGAATTGCCAGGGTTTCCTGGAGGCTTCGTTGTGATCTTTTTTCTCTCTGAGAAAGACTTCTTCCTGCACTGTATTCTGGACTAGGTCATGGTGGTTCCAGACCCTGACTCTTACCAGCTTACATGCCCTCAATTCATTCCAAGGTGCCATCCAACTTCCTTGGTGCCCCAGCATCCAGAGTCTATTTTCTAACTCCACCTGCCATGTTCCCAGACTTACTGGGAGATGCTGCCTCTCTTTTGCTGGGGTCCTGGTGGAATGGAGACTCATCATTCTGGCCTTTCAATCCAACCTCTGTGAAAGCCAGTTCATCTGTCTGACTCGTAGTATATTCAGGTCCTGCTACACTTGATGGGTTCAATACAAAATTAAAATATAGGGCTTCTTGTGTAAAAGTATTAACATTTCCAAGAGGATGTGGTGGCACATATCTGTACTCTCAGCACTGTGGAGGCTGAGACAGGAGGATGATGAGTTTGAGGTCAACTGGTGTTGCATAGAGAAATCCATCCCAAACAAATAAGCAAACCAAGCATTCAAAATGGTTGGGGCTGGAGAGATGGCTCAGTGTTCAAGGCATTTGCCTGAAGAGCCTGATGCCCCGAGTTTGATTCTCCAGCACCCACATAAAGCCAGATGCACAGGGTGGCACATGCATCTGGAGTTCGTTTGCAGTGGCTGGAGGCCCTGGCATGTCCATTTTCTCTGTCTCTTCTCTCTCTCTGCTTGCAAATAAATATAATTTTTTTAAAAATTCAAGATAGCAACAGCATAACATTAAACCAAGCATGAGGTCCTTCTAAGTTCAGGCCCCATATGATGACCCAGGCGGCACTCCCATGATGCCAGCCCTAAGTCTAATCACAGGATATGGTCTCTAACCCAGATCAGATATATATAAACATCACTGTCTTACAAGGCAAAATGCATCCACCTTGGCCCCTTGGCCCTATTTCTGGCCACTCCTGATTAGGCTTAGCTGGTATCTTCTGCCCACAGCTTCAAGGTGACCACCAGGCCTGACCCAATTGGATGCTTTTGTAACCACCTGGAGACTTGGCCGTTCCTGGCTTCTGAGAAACCTTAAGAGTTTCCCCTAACTGCACACCTCATCTCACTGTGTGACCTACTAGAGACCGTGGTAGTAGGGGCAGAAGGACAGCAGGACATGTTTATGACATGAAGCAAACCTACATTCCAGAAAGAGAAACCTGGCAACTTGTTTCATATCCACATGCCAAAGCAGAGGTCCTGGGCTAAGCATCTAAATGTTCCTGGACTCTGTAGTCGTGGTCTAAGCAGGCGACCAGGAGTTCTGGGGCCATCCTTGCTCTGGAGCCCTTCTTCAATCAGGCATGTCCTTCTTTAATCTGCCTCCCAAATATTCCCCTTCAAAACCTCCTCTCTCTGCCCACCACCTATAGCAGGGCCACGAGTGGCCTAGGCAAACTTTCCCACTTTGTCATAACCCAGATGCCCTGGGATGGCAGGCAGAACAGGCAGAAAGAAATCCTACATGTAGTGGACTCTTAGCAAAGTGGGCTTTGGGGTTTGTTTATTTTTAGACTCTGAAGTTGAAATCCAAGGTCCTGCGCATGCCAGGCAAGTGCTCTAGCCCCACTTGAGACTTGGCTGAGGGCTGAGCTTGCTATTGTTCTCTGGACTCCTGCCAGCTTCTTCCATTCCTTTTGTTTCCTGGTCCCTTCTCAGCCTCCTCCAAACCCAGTGCTGGCTCACTGGGTTCTACACTGTGATACTGGGTCTAGAAAAAGATTTCTTGGACCTGAGCCAAGTGTCGTCATCCAGCTCTGTCCTCTTGAACTGGAAGATCAATTTTGGTCATTTAAACGCTTGATTGTCTAAGGTGGGCAGCAAATTCTCATGAGTGCAGAATGCAAACAAAACTTCCTGGCTAAGAACCAAGAAAAAAAGATTCAGGTGCCCAGGGTGGGCATACTAGGGAGCCACCCTGCTGGGAAGGTGGATCTGGGCAGATCTAGAGAAGACCTTGCTTCATGTCACACCTCAAACCAGGGCTCCTCAGCTGGGCACCTCTGGATAGAACCAGGGCCTGATCTGGAGCATCTATACAGGTCATGAACTACACCTCCAGCATTGCTCACCAGCCAGGAGGGAAGACTAGCATAGAACAGGATGAAATTGGCCCAAGCCCCAGAGCCTGGCTTCTCCACCCCCTCCCCACTGAAGACCACTATGAAGCGTAACCTTGGTGGGGCCAGAGCACCACAGGCCACAAGGCTTGTCCACAAACACGGTAGAAAGAAGCTATGAAGAAGAGGAACCAAAACTGCTTTGGGCTGTTTCTGGGCTTTACCTAGGGGATGGGGAGAAACCCCCCCCCTCTAACCATGCCAAAAGTCCCACAGGAGCCCCAGTGGAGGAGGCCCCAACTGGATGGTGGCTGAAGGTATCAGAAATGAGACCAGGTGTGACAATGCAAATCTTTAATCCCAGCACTGGAGAGGCAGAGGTAAGAGGATCGCTGTGAGTTCAAGGCTACATAGTGAATTCCAGGTGAGCCTGGGCTAGAGTGAGACCCTAGCTCAAAAAAAAAAAAAAAAAACACCAGAAATGAGAGAAACCTGAGGCCAGTACTGAAAGGGGGTCAACACTGGAGGAAAAATCAAGATTCCATCACACAGATCACAAAGTTGTGTCAATTTCAGATTAATACTATCCAAGGAGATAGTTTTAAGAGGTTGATAGGAAATACATCTCCATGTGTCTTGACGTATGACTGTCCCCAAAGTACTGTTACTGGCACACAAGGTGGACAGAGGTAGGAGTAGCTAAGTCTCCCCCAGAGCCAGGTATGGTGGCACCATCTGTAACCCCAGGACTCAAGACACTAAGGCAGGAAGGTCAAGTGCCCAAACCTGTTGGTGGAGATGAATGAAAGGTCCAGCAGGCTTTCTCCTAAAAGGTAACACAAATGACAAGCCAGAGTCTCGGATGGTCTTTAGGGAGCGTGGACCCCTGAAGACAGCTGCATGAGAGGTGGCACACCCACAGCCCGATCTCATTCCTACAGACTCCTGTCCATATAAGCCGTGGAAGAATGCAATGACACCCTGACCAGTCCTCCTCTCTCTGCTCCTGACTGGTAGCTGGGAATATCCACTCAGGAACATAAAAGGAGACAGAACCTCAGCAGGGTTTGGTGGCCCAGGGCTGTAACCCCAAGCTACTCAGGAAACTGAGGCAGGGGAAACTAAAGTTCCAGGCCTGTCTAGAGCACAGAGTGAATTCAAACACATCTTAGGCAATTATAACATCCTGCCTCAAAATAACAAGAAAATATTTTTAAAGGGCTGGTGATGTAGCTTAGTGGCAGAGCACTTACCTAGCGAGGTTGAATACTCAGTCTTCCCCCACCCCACCCCCAAAAACAGCAACTGTTAATCAGCTTATGTATGTAGATGATGTAGATGTCCCCTGAAGCCAAGTCCAATTTAGGGCCTTAGAGTACTGTGGCTGGACCTGGATGAGCCAAGTGTTGGCTCGGCCGCCCTGCCCCCTCCTTGAGACTTGGAAGCAAGGTCCGGCTGCAGGTCGGGCTAAAGGAGCAGAGGCTCCTGGTGCTGAGCCAGACAAAAACCTCGCTGAGAGAGAGCATCAGAGAACGGGAGTGAGAGGCATTTGAAGGCAGGGTCCAGACTCCTTTCCAAGGCAGGAATCTTCTCCATGTACATGGACTCAAACATTCCTCATTCTCCCAAGGGCCACTTCCTGTTGTTGGACAGTTGAGCCTGTTAGAAAGTCACCCTCCACTGGCTGGAGCAACCCATGACTTCTGTCCATCCCTCCTGGTCTGCCCATGGAGGCTCATACCAGGGTCCAGCCCTGGCCACTTGACCTGGGGCCTTTCCAATTCTAAGGACAGTTTCCACAGAGTATCAGCTTTTTTTTTTTTTTTTTGGTTTTTCAAGGTAGGGTCTCACTCTAGCCCAGGCTGACCTGGAATTCACTGTGTAGTCTCAGGGTGGCCTTGAACTCATGGTGATCCTCCTATCTCTGCCACCACCCCTGGCTTCGGCTTTTTTTTTTTTTTTTAATATTTTACTTTTTTATTTGAGAGAGAGAGAGAGAGGGAGAGAATATGGGCCTGACAGGGCCTCCAGCCACTACAAGTGAACTCCAAACACACATGCCACCCTGTGCATGTGGTTTTACATGGGCACTGGGGAATTGAACTCGGTTTCCTTCTGCTTTGCAGGCAAACACCTTAACTGCTGAGTCATCTCTCCAGCCCGAATCTAGGCTTTTCTCCCTTAGTCCCTGCATCCCTAGAACCTGGCAATGCCCTTCCAGGGTAGGGTCTTCCAAATCCCTCAATGGAGTGGCCACCCTGGTCAGAACCAATCAAACTGGGCTGGTGCCTGAGGCCTGCAGGAATCTGTTCGCCTAGAGGAAGGTAAATGCAGCTGCCTGTCAATCCTGTCATCTGACTCATCTTTCAATCAACAAACCCCTGAGGCTTTTTCTAGTGACCTATTATCACCAGGTCTTCCCTAACTTGTCCCTGAATAGGGGTGTGGGTGTGTGTGTTTTGAAACAGGGTCTTAGTATAATAGTCTAGGCTGATCTCAAACTTATAGGCTTAACCCATCCTTCTACCTCAATATGCAAGGGCTACAGACATGTGATACCACACCCAGACAGTTGAGGCTTTACACCTCAGTCCCAGTCTCTGGTGAATTTGGGCCCCTGGTCCCAGCTTTTGAAGAACTCTGTATTGTCTCAAAGTGACATGAACCTCTAGCCATGTCTCCATCCCAGGCAGAGAGTGTTAATGAGGAAAGAATCCAGGGCAGATCCCTGAGGAATGCCCCCACACACACACACACAGAGCATCTCAGTCAGCAAGTGCTAGGGAGGAGCTGCCTGCAGGCCCGCATGGAGCAGGGGGCAGCTTCAGTGTTGGGAGAAGACACACAAGGGTAGAGACCTCACTTGTCCAGGGAGGGAACCAGGCCTTGTCTGGAGGGCAGAAGAGGCACACTTGTGGATTCCACAATGGCTGAAATACTTTGCATCACTCCACCTCATCTCCCCACCGACTCCCAGCTATCCCTCCTCCTACCCCAGAGCTCTCAGAGATTGCCTAACAACATTCCCAGCTCTGTGCCCAGCTTCATTCCAGGCATCAGTTTGCTCGTGGGACACAAATGCCCGCCCTATGTGTTGGTTGTGCTCTGCTGGGTGTCTGCCAATGCCACATGGTGCCATGGCCCCATCTGGGTACACGTCTGTCTACATAGGGTGCCTGCTGCTGTCACAGTAGGAGTGCACATGAAGGCCTTGAAGGATGAGTTCACCCTGCTGCCAGCACTGTGCTCTGCCTAGCGTGATCCAGGGGAGCTGTTTCAGTGGAACGTGCTCCACTATTCTCAGGCTCCCTTACCCTGCTTCTCCGTGGTGCCCAAGTCCCTGGGTATGCGAAGTGGTTTTAACACGAGCCACTTCTGAGCCCAGAATATCTGTTTGACACCTCCTGCTGACATGTGCCAAACTGGCTGCCTTGCATCTTTCTCATCTCTGAACACTTTGCTAAACCAACACCACTCGTCATGCAGGAAGAAATAGACCCTTCCTCTAAACCGAAATTCGGGGAGACAAGCCAAACAGCAAGAATGTGAGCAGGTCGTGAAAAGGGCCTCTGGGCTAGATGGGCTGGCACTCCTCAGGGCAAGGGACCAGCCTGGACTACTACCACAGTGCGTGCCTGCATCTCCACCCTCTGAAGCCAGAGCTGTGCACGGGGGACACTCACCTGCCTGTTCCCCCCTCCCACTGTACTATAGTGACAATCACATAGCTGTCGTCAACAATTCTGCTGGAAATAGCTCCCCATGAGGAGAGAAAACAAAAATGAGCCCCAGAAGCAGGAATTGCAGGGTGCAAAGGAGGCTGCAATTCCAAGCAGAAGGGGCTAGGAAAGATGTAGGTGGGTAGGGTTGAGTTAGGCCTTGAAGAAAGAGCAAGAGTTAGATGGGCAGATTTTTTAAAAAAGGAAGAGGACTGAGGAGATGGCTCAGCAGATAAGGTGCTTGCCTGCAGGGCCTAACGACCTGGGCTCTATTCTCCAGTATCAAGTAAAGCCAGATGCACAAAGTGGTGTATGCATCTGGAATTCTTTTGCAGCAGCTAGAGGTCTTGGTATGCTCTCTCTCTCTCTTTCTCTCTCTCTCTCTCTCTCTCTCTGTCTCTCTCTCTCTCCCTCTCTCCTTACAAATAAATAAATAAATAACTTTAAAAAAATAAAGGAAGGAAGGGCCTGTACAAAGGTGACAGGAAGGGTTAGCCAACTGGCAGAATGGCATAGCTCGAATGTAGATTGCCTACATCAATAAAGGTGTAGTAAGGTTGATGAAGTGTGCATTTTGGAGGAAATTGTTTATTTTTATTTAAAGAAAGAGGGGGGGGCAAGCCAGGGCCTCCAGCCACTGCAAGCAACCTCCAGACACATGTGTCACCTTGTGCATCTGGCTTTTCTTGGGTACTGGGGAATCAAACTCTGGTCCTTCTGCTTTGTAGGCAAGTGCCTTAACCTCTACGCCATCTCTCCAACCCTTATTTTTATTTTTGCAATGTTGGAAAAATTAACTCAGGGCCTTGTGTATGGTAGGCAAGCATTCTACCATGGAGCTATGCCCTCAGCCCACTTTGGAGAAAGTTAAAGACCCTCTCAGATATTTAGATCCCATCCCACAGGTCCAATGTTTTTTTCTTTTTCTTTTCTTTCTTTCTTTTTTTTTTTTTTTTTTTTTTT
>PVHP010034812.1:0-18853 GCA_004024765.1 Zapus hudsonius
GGGAGGATCCATATGGAACCCCACAGAGAATGATTGGATGAACAAGGGACCCACAGCCATAGCCATTCAATCAACAAAGGATAAGCCAGTGAGACAGAAACCTTCAAATCTCGACACAAAAACCCCTAAGCTCACAACACTAAAGCAGCCTCAATACTCACCCACCACGACTCAGGGAACTGAGCGGAAGAGGGGCCGGAAAGATTGTGAGAGCCATGGTGAGGGAGAATATCAAAGTCTTGGCAACCCTCAGTAACAACACACTTGGGTCATGAGAACCCTGCTGAAGACTGGGCTATCCATGGTCCCCTACCACAAAGACTGATACAGACCCACGGAGGAGTATATCCAGCTGACTGGGGATGGGGAAGGGGGCAACGGGGAATTGGGGATTACAACTCATCGTTGGCCCACTAAACAATGTAACTCATTATGGACAATAAAGAAAAAAAAGATAATTATAGATAATCTGAGATAAACTGTAAAATTAGAATAGGTAAACATTAATTGAAATAGATCTCATTGGGTGTCTGTGTAATTTAGACAAATACACTTATGATTTGCATATTTCTCCCAAAATATAAATTGAGTCCTAACCATCAATACCTCAGATATGATTTTATTTGGAAGCAGGATAAGTGCATATTTAATTAATTAAGAATAGTTGAGGTCTTACTAGGGCAGAGTGGTCCTGATAAGGAGGAGATACAAAGGGAGACTGACATGTGATGAGGGAGTGACAGATACAAGCCAAGGAACACACAAGTCACCAGAAGAGAGACCAGGCAAGGAAGAGCTCTCTCAAGTTTGAAGGGAGGATTGTTCAACCTTCAGGAAAGGGATGGAACATATTTCCATTGTTTTAAAGAACAAAAGTTTTACTTAATTACAGTCAAAGAAGCCCATAGAGTTTGGCATCCTAATGTGGGGTGCCACTGTACCAAGTACACATAAATATGCTGGAAGTCTGCAATCTGCATAATTAGTAAGCTCTGGATGTTTTGACAAACTTGGTGAAAAGATTCTGGATTGCCTTGAGGAGACTAATACTGGCCAAAATACCAGCATTAAAGGCTGATGAGATATCAGAAATAATTGAAGAGTGCCATATTGAAGTCTATTTTTGTCTAATCTGTTTGTGTTCATAAGAGAAGCAGAGTAGATAATTTCCATGGAACAGAAACTTATTTCACACAGCTTTGGATGTTAAAAAGTCCAACAGAAGAGCCAAGCTCTGGCAAGTTCCATTTCTGGTGCCAAGAAAACACATTGCTGCTGCACACTCTGAGAGGAGGAATGATTGTCATCGCATGTCAGAAGGTGGAGGAGGATGAAAGCTAGCAAGTTAAGCTAGTAGGGACATTCTTTCATAATGGCCATCATCTCCCACATGACAAAGGAGCCTTCATGGCCTTATAACCTCTTTGAGGTCAGCCACTTGGAGATGTTACACTGATAGCACCTCAGTTTTGAAGAACCAAGCACCCAAGCAGTGAATATTGATGGACATATTGACAAATGTTGCTTTAAAATAGGCTGACAATGCCTCTGGCTTTTTCTTATAAGGAAATGAGACACATTTTTGTTTTGGTCTCTGGGGAAAAGAGAATAATTGTAATAAAGTGACAAACATTATAACTGAATTTTGTTTTCTATAGCGTGGAAAACTGTATTTAACTTCAACTTTAAATACTTACTAGAAAAACTTTCCAAGCAAAATTCTAAAGGTGAGATATCAATGTATCTTTTTTGCTCTTAGTAATTTGTGAGAGAACAGATAAGGTAAAGAAGCTCTTTAAATTAAAAAATAAACATGGAACTAATGAACTAATCTTTGTTGAAAATTTTTAAGTCTATTCAAAGAGTTTAACCTGGAGACACAATCATTTGTATAACTGGACCACGCTTTACTAGATATCAGGTGTGGGAGTGATAGGTCCTATCAGCCACCTCTATAGCAATGAGGAAAAGAGATGTATTCCCGAAATACCTATGGAGGACCCTCTTAGCCAGTGTCTTGAACCCTTGAGATCTGAAACTTTTAAATAAGCAAAAACAACATCAAATTTAGATAGGAAAAAAAACAACATGGAGCTGATGGGCCTCCTTCCACAGAGAATCCACTGCACCAGGCCCAGAAGACAGAGCTGTGAATGAGAGGAAAATCTCTAGATGTAAAATTAACCAGGTTTCAGAACTTGATTACAATTACTGTTGCACTTTAAAACAAAAAAGTACAAGTCATTTTACAGATTCACAGGCACACACATGGGAGGCATCTCTCACTCAAACATAATTAGGTTATTTGAATAGTTACGTTTGGAATTGCTCACTGAAATGAACAGTTAGATTTAAGAGGTGATCATATAATGATTAAAATATGACCAAATAGGTAAGTGTTAGATATATTTTGTACATGTGAACGACATGAATTTTTGGGAGGCCCAGGATGGACCACTTCTGTATGAAGTATGTCTTCCTAAAAGATATGTTCAATGCCTACATTCCAGGACCTCAGATGTGTCCTGGATTGGAAGTAGGCACAGTGCAGATATAGTTAGTTAAGATATGATGGTAGGAGAAGAAGCCTGTCCTATACTGTAACTGGCCCAAGTAGAGGAGGAGGAGAGGAGCTCCATCGACAGAGGACATGCCCATATGACCAAGGGGACATGCGTGGGAGTGATGCATCTTCACGGCAAGAACACCAAGAATGCACAAGCACCAGCGTGCAGGGCATTCTGAAGATTTCAGGAGAAATTTGGCTCTCTTGACACCTTCATTTTGAACTCAGCTTGTTTTTAAGAAACCCACTTTGTGAACATTTTATCATGGCAGCTGTATAACACTAATGCACATAGCATCTAGAAACCAAGTTTTCACTGTTTTCCCAGTCAGCTTGCTGTGTGCTCTTCTGAAAAGTTTACTTCTGGCTACTATAGCTCCTGTGAGAGTTCATCATCTCTGGAGCTTACCTAAAGACAAGGATGGGAACAACTCTCTTTCTTATAGAATGCTTGTGTCCCATTATTATCAGCAATTAATGGAACTGATCAGTTGCTGCTCCCGAACTGTGGAAACTATAGTTTTCATGTCTATAAAAAGATTGTTTTCTAGAAATTGATATTTTAAATGAATATGTAGGACATTGATTTTATTCTTAAAATTATGATTATGGATATTATGATTATGGATTATTCTTAAAAATTAAGATTATGGATAAAATTTACTATGATATCTACACTATAGCATAATATTGCAAAAAGATATGCTATTCATTATAAATATAGAATGAATGCATGAACAAATAGATGAAATGCATACCTGGCTTCTCTTCCTTTTTTCCTTGTGAATCTGAAAATATAGGTAACAAAATGATTCTACAATACTTTGCGATTTCTCTACTCACACATGTTTCCTTTCTATATTATTCATTATGTTTTAACCTGTCAAAATAATTATAATTTCATTGTTTTTAAGAACTATACAAGCAGATAAATTATGTTTTCCTTGTCCACCAAAATATAAATTACTTTGAGAACAAATAGAAACTCTAGATAAACTTTTAGTGACAGGTTTAGGAAAGGTATTAGTTTGCACTTCCAGTGAATAAAGGATAATTATAAATTTTAGCCAAGCATATCATCAGAATATCAGTTGGAAAATAAACACACTGTCTATAAAAAATAGTCAAGCCTTTGTCTTTAAGAAAATATTCAAAAAGGAATCAGATTATACATAAAATCATGCATCTAAGAATTGTTTTATTTACTTATTTATTTATTCATTGAATCGTCATGCCTTTAACTTACGTGGAGGTTTAGGCTTGACTTCTTTGCCTATGAAAAGTTAAAACTATTAAAAATTTGAGTCTCATAATGCTTATTGAATTGTGATTATTGAACATGATGGAACATTATATATTAAAATCAAAATAAAAATATGTAAACTCTAGTTATGCTTTATTAATTTCTGTACCATCTGTAACATTATCCATTATCAAGTTATCAATAACTCATTTGAATAATAAAATTCTGTTAGCTATATTGCACTAATAAATTATATTCACCATATCTTATGTTTTTCAATTAACAGTAAGAAAGAACAACACATGCAATTTAATTTCAAGACATGACAACCCTTCATTATGCTATGTGAAGAATTCAAGGCTTTTAAAATTTTATTAAAATTGTCATTGTTCAGTTAGAAATTCTACCCTGGCTTGAAGGGCTTACTTCCTGCATCATGACGTCTTTGTTGCATGTTGAATAGCTCACTCAGGGATGACATTGTTGTTCTGCCACAGGTCAGGTAGTCTGTATGGTCAGGGTTAAAATGACTCAGTTGTGTTAGAGAGGAGACACATTTGTGAGATATACTGACGGTGAAAAGGAAGTGCTTTCCTCACTGGTACTGCTGTCCAGACTATGGACAGCTGTTGGCCAGCTTCTGCTGTATCCATTGCCACTTTAAACTTTCTATTCTTTTGATATCAAGAATGCTTTGGGCAGTCAAACATACTTCCCTTAGATCCTGTGTACTCCATTCCAAATGACATTTAATACCTTTGTATAGCTGCTCAATTCCCATTTTCTTGGCTGAATTTTTACTTTTTGACTTCTATTTAATCAGTACTGCCTTAGGTTTAGTTTTTAGCCCAAAATTCTATTCACAAAGCTTCTCTGGTCACCCGATCCCAGATGCTTTGTAAGACCAATGCACATGTTAAACAATATTGGTCACAAGTCAGATTCTTTATTCAAAAAGTGAGCTACTGACTTCCATTCCCAACTAAAAAAAAAAAAAAAAAAAAAAAAAAAAAAAAAAAAAAAAAAAAAAAAAAAAAAAAAAAAAAAAAAAAAAAAAAAAAAAAACAGGAACTTGCTGATAGCTTACACTGAAAGCTATAGAAAACCACATTTTTTTAAAATGGTGGTAGAGATGTGAACCCTCAGACAGCAGCAGATAGTGGCCCTTGAGTGATGAAAATCAATCGAGGTATGCTATATGGCTTACTGCTTAGAGATCGTTCTGAGCGCAAGGAAGGAAAACTGGGGAGATTCCCGAGTTGAGGTGGATCTGGAGGTGTCGGATTTGTATCAAGTGAAAATCTGCAGACATCTAGACATGCACAGACAGTATGCTGTCTTCACAGGAGCTCTGAGAAGCAACAGCACAGGGATCATCCAGCTGAAGCCACATAAAGAAGACGAAGAATCCTGAACACTTATTATTATTTCACTTATTAGAGGTGAAATTGCACACTGTCAGCCCTCTGGACATTTCTTTGGATTCATTTGCATTCCCTCAGGTCATTTTCTGTCCAATATGAATTTGCAATTGGCTTGTAATAGCTACATAATAATTTCTTGGATTTGATGGAAATGCCATTATGTCTACAGACCACTCAGGGAAGATCTGACATTATGCAATAATGAATCTTTCTACCCACAAAAATTCATCAACTGTTGATTTATTGGAATATATTTGATTATTTCCATTAGAGCACTGTAACACTTTTTATTATTTCCTTTTTGAATCTCAACTATGTCGTCTTCAAAAAGATTTATCTTTTCCAATAGGATTTCTACTCCCAATTACAAACTGATTTACATTCTAGAGCTATATGTTATTATGTTAATCACAATCAGCTATAGACATCAGCTAGAGTTAATAAGTCCCCTTTTTACATAAGAGATACATAAGGAAACAGCCATGTAGGCAGACAGGCAAAGTGTTGCATGCATATGGAGTCCATTTGCAGTGACTAGAGGCCCTGGCATGCCCATTCTTTCTGTCTCTCTTCCATCTCACTCAGCATGAAAATAAATAAATATATATGTATATATATATACATGTGTGTATGTATATGTGTGTATGTGGAACATCAAACAACAAAGCATTTTCTATTGAAATGCTTGCATATTTCTCTTAGATTTTATAAACAGAAACTGCAGTTTCCAAAACTTAGCATGATTCATGAAATGCTGGAATTTGCAAATGAATATTTGCTGACTTAATTAAATTAGTATATAATATGAGTGTTGGGAGCAAGAATTTCTTAATAGAAACTTGGTGGGTAAATGATTTTCTTTAAGATTAAGAAACACTTATCTCTAGCAAGCCAGAGACTGACTAAAGGAAAGAGAGCTATTCTCCAGTAAATGAGTAAATTAGGAACAATGGGCTCAAAGTTATGCTTATTAGGACATAGTAGTAGTTAAAATCAGTAAACAATATAATGTTTATAATGTTCTAATATGCAGAATCCTAACTCTTTAAGTAACTTCTTTCTAATATCTGCAGAATTCGCTTGTTACTTTTAAATGTTTGATTTCATAGCAATAAAGCCAGTTAAATCTATAAATTATATTTCATATTTAATTGGACTTGTACTAATTAACCTTGAACTAATGTCCCTGTTTCTGACATGGGTTAAAATCTATTA
The DNA here is from genome assembly GCA_004024765.1 of Zapus hudsonius. Lineage (NCBI taxonomy): Eukaryota > Metazoa > Chordata > Mammalia > Rodentia > Dipodidae > Zapus > Zapus hudsonius. The sequence goes on from PVHP010034812.1 coordinate 6,449, forward strand.
AAATGAAACTATGACACTGTCACTGGAAGCATGTCTTCTTCCATGAACAAAGCACCTATCTTCCTAGAGAAACAAGGAATGGGGTCTGTAGTTGACTGGAACAGCACACACTTAGCACGCATGAGGCCCCAGCACCAAAATTAAAGAAAATGAAAAAAAATCCTTATTTTCCATTATTGGCTGTTTTATTTTCTGATGTATCGATCAATTAATAGATTTACTAATGAATTGCTCAATTGATAATTAAATTTTAATCTACTAATATATTATTCAGATATTCATTTTTTTAAAATATTTTATTTATTCATTTTTAAGGAGAGAGAGAAAAAGAGAGAGAGAGAGAGAGAGAGAGAGAGCATGCACCAGGGCCACCACCTTGTGGATCTGGCTTATGTGGGTCCTGGGGAATTGAACCAGGGGCCTTAGGCACTGGAGGCAAGTACCTTAACCGCTGAGCTATCTCTCCAGCCCTCAGATATTCATTTTAATTAGCACACAAAACTGTACATATTAATGGGTTGCTATGTGATGTTCTGATGGTGTGTTCACTGTATGATGTTTAGAGCAGACATTCTTATTTTCTCATATTTTTAAGTAAATGAGATGAACCAAAGTGTTTATCCTTTTTGTTTTTCATATTTTATTATTTGCAAGGAAAGAATGAGAGAAAGAATGGGAGAAAAAGAGAGAATGGGAAAGACAGAGAGAGAGAATGGGAGAGAGAGACAGAAGTAGAGACAGAGAGACAGAATGGGACAATGGGAGAATGGACACACCAGGGAGGACCTTTTGCCACTGCAAACAAACTCCAGGTGCGTGTGCCACCTTGTGCATGTGGATTTACATGGGCAATGGGGAATCAAACCTGGGCCACCAGGTTTTGCAAACAAGTGCTGAACCAGCTCTCCAGACCCTTTATTATTTTTGTAGTGAAAAGCTTCAAAGTTCTTCTAGATATTTTGAGTCATAATCATATTGTCTGTGTTCTCCTAAGCAAAGAAGAAAATACCAGATCTTATTTATACCTTAACTCATTACAACTTGGTATCCTTATATACATAGATATGTATGTGTATGTATATATGTGTGTGCATATATATATATGTGTGTGTGCATATATATGTATATATATATAAAATGTCACTATTTAATGGTTTCCTAAAGCTTACTCTTTATCAAGTTGTTTAGAATTTGAATTTAAACCAATATAAAATAAAATTCCAAATACAAGTAAGAAAATAAAATCCTTATGAATTTACTTTCAAAATTCATAATTTGACAAATTATATTATGTAAACTGCCTTTACATTGTATTTAATTACTTAATTGGTTTTTCCTTAAAATAGGATTGTTGACATCTTTAAAGGATATGATGTACATGAAACTAATAAGAATCATACAAAATCACAGAAACTCATACAAAATCATTTTTATAATGAAATCACAATCAATATTTGTTATTTTTTTCATGGTAGTGATTATTGACTCTGTAGGATACAATGCATTTCAAGTGATGTATAACAACACCAGTATATACATATGTATATATGCTTATGTGTGAATTAATTATAAAAATTTTAGATTTGTATCTTATTGCATGTCTTGTACTCTCAAATTATTTAAGATGAAGAACATCAATATAATACTTTCCATTTCTCCCCCTACTGTAGACTTTAAGAAGTAAAATAGTGTCTTAGAAGGGGATAAAAAGGAAATACATATGAAAAAATATTGTTTAAAATGTTTGATAGACAAATGATCAAAGTAATATCATATGAGATTTGTTGCCACAAAAGTATAACTTGTCTATACTCTTACATGTTAAATGAATTCTTAAAGTGAAGATTTGAACAAACTGATAAAATTTTGACTTGTTTATTTATAAATAATTAAGTGTTCTCTAACCCCACTGTCAACTCTGCTCTGGCTCTCACTCACTTCTTTGTTATGGAACTTCAACATGCCTGTTTATGCTCTTTTATTCTCTGTGTTGCAGCAAGAAGAGAAAGAGGAAGTTTGATTGCTAATATCTAAAATCTCACTGAGTTCCAAACTCATAGATGTATTTATATTAAATGGTAATTGAAATATTCAATGAAATACTTGTCAAAATTCTACTTTATTTTCACACAAAAATTTTTCTAAAAAGCACCCAATAATCTGTTTCAAAACAGGAAAGACTGAATATTGAGCATAGTATTGTACAAAAATAACAAAGCCTAATGCATTCCACTCAGATTTCAAAATACAAAATAGAGTCACATCAATAAATGGAACAAGAAATAAACTCAACTATTTGCAAGCTATTGATCTTTTTAACCACTGTGTCAAAAACACACAATGGGGAAAGAACTGTTTCTTTAATAATAATGTTGGGGAAATTGGACATTTCCATGTAGCATAATGAAATTTGAGTGTGATTTCACACCACATATAAAAATTAACTGCAAAGTGATCAAACTGAGGACTCAGTGTAAGAACTGAGATTTGAGAGAGTGTGGCAAAGGGCCACAGGAACGCAAGAAACAATAGAAAAACTGGATGGGACTGTGATAAAGTGAAAAAGTTTTGCATGCCTAAGCAATCAACAAACTAAAGAAATCAATGGTGTCTTGGGAGAAGACAACAGGAGACCATATAATCATAATAGACTGAGAAGGTAAAGATAACTGGAAATCATGTAATCATAATAGACTGAGAAGGTAAATACATAAGGGATCCCAGCAACTAAAGATAAGGAAAATAAATCTGACTAAAACTGAGGCAATGGATTTGAACAGACTCTACTCAGAAAATGAGATATGAATAGTCAAAAGACATTTAAAAAATGTTCCTTGTTTCTTACCATGCTGGAGATGCATATTAGCATCTGCATAATAAATAACCTCACACCCGATAAAGTATCATAAAAAGTTGAGTAATGACAAGCTGAGGAATATATGAAGAAGAAAATACCTCAAATACTGCTGACAGGAATGAAATTTACTATAACCATTTTGGTTATATAAAAAACTAAAAGTAGAATTACTGTATGATCGAGTAGTGCCATGGTGTCTGTGTGATGGGGTTCATATAGCTAAAAAAAGATGTCTTTTATGGGAACATGAATCAAACCTGAAGACATTATGCTATGTAAAATGATTCAGAAAGACCAACAGAGCCATTTTCTGCATAAATTGGGATAGATAAGTGAAGATAAATATGCTAATTAACTTGATTGACTTTCTCCAGTATGTATATAATGATCAAAACCTCTCACTTGTATTTAAATTTAAATGGGCTAACCATGGGGATACCTTGTTTTGTGATGCTTTAACATATCTGTCTCTATCTTTATTCATCTATATCTCTATGACTAAAAATATAATACTTATAACAAAAGTGAAGTTTTTTAAAAGATCATATTTTACCGTATAACTAGACACAATTATTGTCAACAAAAAAATGAATAAATATGGGGGGCTGGAAAGATGACTCAGCAGTTAAGGCATTTGCCTGCCGGGCAGAAGGCTGAAAGTTTGATTCCCCAGTACCCACATAAAGCCAGACGCAGAAGGTCTTGCATACATCTGGAGCCTACTTGCAGTGGCTGGAGGCCTTGGTGTAACCAGTCTCTCTCTATACCTGTCTCTCTCAATCTCTTACTCTCTCAAGTAAATAAATAAAATATTTATAAAAATATATCATGCTCTAAAAAGAATAAGTAATGTGAAAAATAATGGGAAAGGTGCATGCATGATAAGCATAAATTTTGCAAATGCATTAATTTAAAGCTAGTGAGAGCCTTGTTTACATGGTTATCCTGTCAGCTAAAACTTAACCTATCAACCTGAATTGTTGCAGCATTTATTTTTCTTGGGCTTTTTGCTCTTTAGAATATCATTTATACTGAAATCCTGAGAAATTTTCTGCTGTGGGAGCATGTTTAAATATAAGGCACATAATCAAGCCTGCCTTTTAAGACATGGAGTCTCTTTCTGTGCTCAAGCTATTCAGGAGAGTGCAGGAGTTGGTTCTGTTCTGGATATTGATCCAGTGCTTGGAAGAACCCTCTGAAAAGCACTTTCCCATTTAAACTGACTTGAAGATTAATACCTAAACTGTATAGCACACATGCTGAATGAACTATCCATTTGGAGGACACAAGAAACTAGTGTAATTACCTTTGTTGGATGCTGGAATTAACATAAATCTTGTCATATTCTATTAGAAACCATTATTACTCTGCTAGTTGTTTTGTTGGGTTGTGTCATCTTTTAATTATCAAGAGTTTAATGAAATAGAAGTATAAAATATCAGCACATTTAAGAAAAAAAGTAAACATTATAGCATTAATATGTAAATTTTGATAAATAAATGTGTCTTCTTTTCCTAAAGAAGTATTTTCTATATTTAGAGTTTCATTTCTCAAATATACTCTTAGAATTTAATGGATTAAAATAATAAACTATAAGTAATCTAAGTTCTGAAATACATTTTAGAGACATAGTGGAAATTTTATGAGGATTGGTATAATTTATGTAGTACTGAAATTCAAGAAAATCTGATAATTAATTCTCTGAAAAGTGACCTTCAGTCTTCTGAGACTCATTTGGTAAATAAGACTTGTCTTGACAATTAAAACTAAATTCCAGAGGGAATTATTATTTCATGTTAGAGGAGATAGATGAAGTGTGATGGATAAGAAGTAAAAAATGTTATTCAGGCTGTCCTTTACTTTTAACAGTAATGATACTGGATATAATGATAGGAATGTTGGAACATGCCTTTCTACGAAGTTCTGTGAGGATGTGTCTTTTCTCTTTATTGGATGGTTACTGTTTCTTAACAGAGTATTACAATAAATTCCTATGGGATATTTTTAGTCATTACCTATCCTGATATTTTCACAGTAAACCTTAGATATATCTTATGAGGGGCTTTAAATGAGTGGTGAGTGACAGACACTTTGGGTACTGTGTCCTGTTATTCAGAGATCAGGTTGATGTTAACAGAAATGTTGAGTAGCAAATGATTTGTTTCCACAATAAGTAAACATTAGAGGAAGTTAATAGAGACCCAATTATACAAAAGGTGCTTAATCAGAGCCATTTAGGAAAACATGGACTTGGTATTGCCTTAATAACACACCATAATTTTGACTTCTTCAATCACTTCTTAAAACATGCATTGCCCCAACACTTAATATTTGCTAAAGTACTTCAGTATTCCCAGGAAATTTAGTGTATCATATCAGGCATGTTGATCAGTATAAGCCAAATGCTACTCATAGAGAAATGAGAATTTGGTTGAAATATCATAGTAATATATATTTTTTAAGATACTGCAAAATAACATCAACCTACTAACACATATATTCCTAGAAAATATGAGAGGGAATAGAACATAAAGGAAATTTGTTTATTCCTTGCTTGAACCAAGTCCAAGTCTATGGATATCACATTTGATTCAAGTAAATTTTGTCATGTATATCAGAGAAACTCACAAGAAACAGAAGCCTTTGTTATACAGTGGGCTTTCTTACAGAAAATCATAAAGACATACTTTGTGAACATATATATTCCACTAAGTTTGAAAATCTGAAAGAAATGGATGGTTTCCTTGATGTATATGACCTACCAAAATTAAATCAGGATGAGATAAATCATTTAAACAGACCCATAACAAGAGCAGACATGTAAGCAGTTATTTAAAAAAAAAAAAAAAAAAGGCCTCAAGGATTTACTGGTGAATTCTTCCAGGCATTCACTGAAGAACTCACAACAATGTTTCTCAAACTTTTCTGCAAAATAGAACAGGAAAGAATGCTACCAAATTCCTTCTATGAAGTCGGCACTATACTGATACCAAAACCAGACAAAGACAAAACAAAAAAAAGACAATTACAGAACAATCTCACTCATGAACATACATGCATACTGGCCAACAGAATACACATCAAAGACATCATTCACCCTGTCCAGGTAGGTTTTTACCTGAGAGATGTAGGGATGGTTCAACATACACAAATGGATATGTGCAAACAGTATATAAATGGACTGAAGGACAAAAATCACATGATTATCTCAATAGAGGCAGAAAAGATGTTTGAAAAAATCCAACCTCCCTTCATGGTAAAGTCCTAAAGAAAGTGGCAATAAAAGGAAATTATCTCAACATAATAGAGGCCATTTATGATAAATATATAACCAACACCATACTAAACAGGGAAAAATCAACACACAGAAATCTGTAGGCTCCCTATATACTAACAACAAATGAGCTGAAGATGAAATCAGGGAAATGCTCCCATTCGCAATTGCCTCAAAAATATAAGGTTCCTTGGAATAAACTTAGCCAAGAAAGTGAAGGATCTCTACAATGAAAACTTTAAAAGACTCAAGACAGAAATTGCAGAAGCCACTAGGAAATGGAAAGACACCCTATGTTCTTCGGTTGGAAGAATCAATATGGTAAAATGTCAAACTTACCAAAAGCAATCTGCACAACTAATGCAATCGCCATGAAAATTCCTAAGACATTTTTCACAAAAATAGAAAAAAAATCTTAAAATTCACTAAAACCCTCAAATAGCCAAAACAATCCTAAGCAACAAAAACAAGGCGGTGGTACCACCATACCTGATTTTAAGATATATTACAGAGCTATAGTAACAAAAGCAATATGGTATTGACACAAAAACAGATGAATACAATGATAAAACAGAATAAATTCCCTGATACAAACCCAGTTACAGATATCTGATTTTTTGGGGGAAAAAAGGCCAAAAGTATTTAATGGAGAAAAGACAGCCTCTTTAACAAATGGTGCTGGCAAAATTGGATTTTCCTCATGGGTTCTGAGGAAGTGTTTTATGACCATAGACAATCTCCCCTACAAATTTCAAAAAATGCCTTCCCAGTCTGTATTATATTGTCAAATTTGGGTCCATCCAATATTTTCATAGGTTCTTCCCCTTTGAAATTCTTTTCTCCCTTACATGTTGTAACATAATATTTCTGACTTCCAAGAAAATGATTTTTTTGCATTTTTCATTAATTTTATTTCCAAGTCCTTTCATGACCTCTTTCTCTCTATCCATTCCTAAATAACAATGTCTTTCATGGTTTTCCTGCTCAGTCCTTGCTCCTTCCCTCATCACACACACACACACCCTGGGAGGTGACAAATCTCTATTCATCTTATCCAATGTATTTGACCTAGGATCATGAAATCTATGCTTGGGTTTTCCCCATAAGCTTAATAAACATTCCAGATAAGGACACTGATCACAGGATAATCATAGAATCTACTCTATAATTACAAGAATCATCCTTAAAATCCCCATTGCCTACTAATATTACATAAGTGAACTTAATTTTTAAACATTGATTGGGGGGGGGTCCTAACTTTGGGATCAAAAAATTTACCATGCTGTACTTTGGATTTTAAAATCAATTCAATTTACATTAATGAACCTTTGTATCCATTTTTTAAAATTCTATTTTATTATTTGAGAGAGCTGGTAAGAGGGAGAGAGAGAAAAAAAGAAAGGAGAAGGAGAGATGATGAGTCTCCAACTGTTGCAGACAAAATTCAGACATATGCACCACTTTGTGCATCTGGCTTTAGGTGGGTACTGAGGAATTGAACCTTTAACGGCCTAGTTATTTCTTTAGCCCCAACCTTTGAATCCTTTAATTAACATCTCCACCATGACATTTATACGAATAAATCTGGATACTCTTATATTTGGTGAAATAATCCAGTTGCAGAGAGAATAATCCTGTGTAGTCTTTGATATGCAATCTAAAAACGTTTGTCATGATACATTATTTGTAATTAATGCATATTTTTCCTGAATATAACAATTGCTTATTCCTAATTATCAAAAAAAAATCTCTATTTTTCCACCATGTTTACTTTGGTGTCAAAAACTTAGTGCCTGACAGTGTGCTATAAAAATAAATTACTATTTATATTTCTCCATTACTTAGAAGCTTTGTCCTAGCTTGTTTTATTTTTAATAATTATAGGTTTGGTGGTTTAGGTTTTCCAAAGAAAGGAGATTTTCTCAATGAGTGGTAAACATCTCATGCTCTCGAAGGAGGACAGCAAAAGAAGTGAGAAGGCCATAATATTGTTCCCCTTTCTAACAGCTTCAGGAGGAAAGATCAAGGAAGGAGGATCAGAGTTATCACACACCCTGCTCAATTTCATCTCTTCTTTATTTCTTCTAAGCTCAGGGAGAATTTTTTTCTTCCTTTTAATTAAAGTAATTCTCTTCATCTCTGCTATATAGGCCTATATTTTTTTTTATATCCGAGACAGCCCTTGTAATTAATCTTTCTTTCTTGTGGGTCCATAGCTCATCCTCTTCCTAGAATTCTCCTTTCTTTTACAAACATGACAATATAATGACATTATTGAGTCTCTGTTGCAAAATCACTGTGCGTCTTTCTTTTACAATAAAATTCTGCAAACAAGTAGCTGAGATAGGGAGTTTATCATAAGAATAGTGACAAGTCTGTGTTCAGCTTTCAGTCAGGATGGATAAATTCCCCAGCTAATTCACCCAACCTGGAACGTTTCTGCTTTTGCCACTCTGCTGAAGATGTTTTCCCAAAGGTCACAGAATGACAGCATTATTTATCAAATCTAAGGGCCTTTATTCAGCCATCCTGCCTTTATGCTGCTCTAAGAGAGACAGTGATTTTACCTGCTGGCATTTCTACTTGTTTCTGCAAGTGTCTCCCTAGCAGGAGGCTGGGGCAGTGCATCCCCTCATCTTCCAGCCAAGGCTTCCCCTGCTCTGCCTTAAATTTATTTACCTACTCAGGAAGTGGTCCTTGAAAATTTCTCGTCTCACTCTCCATGTCTAATGGTCTAAAAGAACACTTTGTTTCCTTTATCTTCTCTACACCTCAGGTCTCTTGGTTCCAGTCTGAGCATTCCTGTCATGTTTTTCCATTCCCTAGTTCTCCTAGAGCCCCATCATTCTGTGGGTTCACCAGCAACCATTGCTCCTCTGCAATTTGTATAATCAGATCATCTTCTGGTTTGAGGCCTTGAAACTTCATATATTTTATAGTATGTATCCATATATTATAAAGCGAAGGTCATCCAGGTCTATTCTCAAGCTATGAAACAATTACAAAGGCAGTTAAAACACAATACAGAGACAAGAACCTTGATTACAAAGCACATATGTTCAGAGGCCAAGTGCAATCAACAAATAGCCATTACAATTTTACAGTAGATTTCAAGGTTGAATGATTTAAAAAAATTATATTGAACATGAGTCATAGCTGTAAATAAGTTTGAAAGTAAATATGTAATTAGATATAAATATTCCCAAATCAATGTTGAAGACATTTACATTGATCCTAGATTTACTTAAAATATTATAAGAGGATTTGGGTTCAAATCCTGATTCAAATTTACTTCTATATGATTTTACTCTGCATTCATTTATATGACCAGCAATACACTTTCTTATTCATATCCTGACGATCTCATTTTATTTTCACATTATCTGCTCTCATTCATGAAATACAAGAAGTGCTCTCATATGGGTATATACCATCACTGATCCCGATTTTCTAGTCACCAACTGACCACTGGAGTATTCATCTGCATGATCCTGTCACCACTTGTGGGGAGCTGTTATTGTGCCTTAGACTGCACCAGCATTTGCCTTGAAGGTCTCTGTTCTTCCTCCTAACCAATGCTAAGCCCCTAGATCTCCGCCTGCAGGTTTCCTCCTAGAGATCACATGACCCTTGTTATGGCCAGATTACCTAGCAACCTGGTTATGCTGATTCCTAAGTAACTACCCATGTTTTTCCCCCTGTGAAAAAATACTTAAGTGCTGCCTGCCCTGGAAATAAACAAGTTTGATTCGAATGTCGTCTTACTCCATTCCCTGCGTCTCTTGTCTCTCTCATTCTCACCCCTTTTCTAGGGCCCTCGCTGAGGGCGGGTTAGGACAATTGGCTCCCAATGTGGCCAGCGTGGGCATATAGCATGAAGGAACCGGTGAAGAACAGTACATATAAAAGACGATATAGAAGAGAAGAGACCACCCACGAAGTAGCCTGCCTCGTGGACCAAGGTCTCGTGAGTGATCAGTGATGATGGGACAAGAAATAAGTAAGCATGAGATAAGTTGTAGAAGATTTAAAAAGAAGCTTTAAAGACGCAAGGGGTAAAGGTTTAAATAAAAGATTTGTTAAGGTTTTTTTATTTTATAAAGGGAATTGTCCCTGGTTCATCCAACAGGGAGCTATAGATGGAAATGAATGGAAAAAAGTTGGTAATGCTTTGCAGTTTTATTACAAAATATTTGTTCCTAAAAAATTCCTGTAACTGCCTTTTCTTATTGGAACTTAGTTAATGAAATAATTAGTTTTTGCCGGGAAAACACCACAGTCGCTGCAGCGATCATAAAGACTGAAAGACTTTTGCAAAATGATAAAGAGAAGGGAGAAGTACCCAGAACTCCCAGGATAGATGTGAGGAAAAAACTTTGGCCCAGAATTGTGAGGAAAGAGACTAATTACCAAGTGAGGATCTAGAAGAAAAAGAAGTAGATTTAATTTCTTGGGATAGTGAGGATGAAAAAATAATTGCAGAATCAGAAAAAAAGACCAAACTGAAAATAGCAAGTAAAGGGAAATATTAAAACTCTGATTAATAAAACTGAGATGAAAAGGAGACCTCCAAAAAAATCCTTCCCTAGAAAATCTTAAACAAAAAAATGATGATATTTTGTCAGATTTTGACTTCAAGAGAATTGAGGAGGAGGCTGAAAATTACCATAATCCGGACTGGCCGTCATTTAAAATTCACCCTCCTCACTATTGTCCGGAGGCTTTAGTGCCATTCACTGACTCAGTGCCATTTCATATTAAAACCATGCCTAAGCATAAGAAAGAATTTTAGGAAAAAATAGCCCACCTCAGAGAACAAATTCAATTAGAGAAAGAGCATCAAGAGTTAATTGACCAACTAAACAATTTAAGAAGAGACTGACATAATGCTTTTAAAAGGGTTGTAAGGGAAAGTTGAAAATAATTTACAATTAATGATGTGATAAGGACCTAAGTATAACTGTTTGCAAGACTAGCAACTTGAGGTTTAAAATTAACCTTTCTTGCCTTCTGTGTGAGCTAGTGGTTCCTTAATTTCACTGTAAACATCAAGTGGAAGAAATTCATCAAAAATGAAATTCAGGCTCAAAAAAAAATAAAATAAAAATAAATAAATAAAAAACCTCCTCCTTATTCGTAGCCACTTTTAGAGAAGAAAAATCTTTCCTTTCTGATACTTTCGATAGACAAACAGGCTGATCTTTTGGTCTTGGAGCTCCCAGGCCCTGAGGCAAAGGGTGTGGAATGCTTTCATTGCAAAAAAAACAAAACAACAACAACAACAACAACAAAAAAAACCAGTCTCTTTAGGTATGCTCAGCAAGGAACCACCTTCATGGGACCATGTGAGCCCCCGGCAACCCCTGACCACATCACTGCTAGGAAACCCCAGCAGGGTGGAGATCTAGTTCAAAATGCTAATCGAGAGTTTAAGAAAAAATGAAACAGGTATCCCCCTTCCCATAGAGATTAAAGGTAATCAAGGAAGACAAGGCTTGGGAAATTTATTATAGAGACTACTGACATTCCTGTACCTCACGCAGATCAAATTACATGGAAGTCAGATGATCCTGTGTGGGTGAATAGCCTCTATCAAAAGAAAAATTAGAAATTGCCCGCCAGTTAGTACAGGAGCAATAAAAGCGGAACACATAGGTACCAGGGTACTGTGGGCAACCAAGTTTCCTTTGTAGGATGGGATGAAAGTCCAGTGTTGCCAGCTCTTCTGATTCTATAGAGCAAGCAGAAATTTAGATTTTGTGTGTGCAGGGAAATTTTCAGTTTTAAAACACTTATCAAAGTTATTTATTTGTGTACTTATTTATTTACTAATTGAAACAGGGCCTTGCTATAAATGCAGGCAGGTTCTGAACTCGTGATCTTCCTGCCTCAGACTTTTACGTACACCGCAAACCCATCTATTGCTTCTTTTTTTTTAAATTTTTTTATTGTCCATAATGAGTTACAACATTTAGTGGGCAAACAATGAGTTGTTATCCCCAAATCCCCTCCCCACTCCGCTGGATAACCTCCTCCATGGGTCGTCTAGATCAGTCCTTGTGACAGGGGACCATGGATAGGCTAGTAATCAGCCAGGTTCTCCTGTCCGTACCTCTGGATAGTCTCCCCCACCACGGCTCTCACAATCTTTCCGCCCCCTCTTCCGCATAGTTCCCTGAGTCGTGGTGGATGAGTAGTAAGTTTGCTTTAAGGTTGTGAGCTTAGGGGTCTTTGTGTCGAAAATCGTTGGTTTCTGTTCCACTGGCTAATCCTG
>PVHP010034813.1:0-18799 GCA_004024765.1 Zapus hudsonius
GTAGGTTCACACTAAATTACTTAGCTTGGCTTTGAACTCACTCTTGTTTCGGAGCCAGGTCTTGAACTCATGCCTCAGCCTCCTGAGTAGTTGGGATTAAGGGCTTTTATTACCAGTCTGGCTAAACAGCAGTCTGGTGGCCAGTTTCACATCTGCTTCACTTATGAGTTCACTAGGTTAACAAATCCACAATGGCGATGTGCCAAGTTTCTCAGAAGTATGGTAGGGAATGTGGTAGAGTTCTGGCCTCCAGGATTCCAGTCAAAGAAGGGTGGGAGGGTGGCTGGAAACAGACACTGCTGATGCTCTGTGGTGGCTGAAACTCACCGAGCCCAGGGTGACCTCAAACTCAGGTGATCTTCCTACCTCAGTCTCCCAAGTGCTGGTATTAAAGGTGTGTGCCACCATGCCCAGCTAAATTTTTTTTATGAATTATGTCATGATATGTAGACCAGCTCAATTTGAACTTCATAAATCCTCCTTCCTCAGCCTGCTGAGATGCTGGTAAGACAGGCATATGCCAACACATCCAGCTAAGAAGGTCTCTAACAAACAAGAGAGCTCAGAACTCCAGAATACTAGGCTCATGTGTTTGGCCTAGGGGAGAGAAAAGGAAGTTGTTACAATCTTTGGAAACCATATTCAGATGACTTTCTCAATCTCTGTATTACATCAAAGTCCAGCAGTGCAGCTATTTGAACAAGTCTTTCAGCCTCCCCTTTCCAAATTCCTGGGAGAGCGTATCTGATAAGCCCAGTCCAGCTTCTGGACTGGTCCAGCTGCTATAGCCAAGGCAGGGTGCAGATCATAATAGTGTGGGAATCAGGGCTGGAGAGGTACTTCTTAGAAACAGGGCTTGAGCCAAGTCTATTACAACATGCAGAGTAACCTGTAGGCTGAGTAGAATGTTGTAGGGAAAAGGTATGTGGAGAGCAGAGGTTCAGGAGGAAGTTGTAACATGAGCTGGTGGGACTGTAAGTTGTGTCCAGAAGCAGCACAGAATACAAAAAAAGCATGCTAAAGAACCTAGGATAAAAAAAAAAAAAAAAAAAGAACCTAGGATAGCTGGGTGTGGTGGCACATGCCTGAAATCCCAGCACTTGGGAGGCAGAGGTAGTAGGATTGCTGTGAGTTCAAGGCCACCCTGAGACTACATAGTGAATTCCAGGTCAGTCTGGACTAGAGCGAGACCCTACCTCAAAAAACAAAAAACAAACAAACAAACAAAAAAAGAACCTAGGCTATTTTATGATCCATGTACCAGGGTCGTCAAGTCATTTGAAAAATACTTAGTCAGTGACAGTCCTTTGACCTAGCAGTACCCAGACCCCTAGGCAAGGTTGAATCGTTACCGCTTTTCAGGCCAGAGGAGAGTCAGTGTTTAGAACACTTTGAAACATTGCATTGTAATTAATATAACTTATACTGTGTCCTTGAAGCTATCTGCACATGTTATTCAATGAACATTTCTCTATCACAAAGTAAAAGAAAAACAAAGCCAGGTGAGATGGTGCACATCTGAAATCTCAACACTTAGGCACTTAGGATGTAAGACAGCAGGATGAGGAGTTCAAGGCAAGCCCATATCATATACCAGCTTGAAGCCAGCTTGGACTACATAAGACTCTACCTCAAAAATAATAATAGCTGGGCGTGGTGGCGCACGCCTTTAGTCCCAACACTAGGGAAGCAGAGGTAGGAGGCTCATCGTGAGTTCAAGGCCACCCTGAGACTACATAGTTAATTCCATGTCAGCCTGGGCTAGAGTGAGACCCTACCTCGAAGAACCAAAAAATTAATAATTATTATAATAGATGAAGGCTGGAGAGATTGCTCAGTGATTAAGGCGCTTGCCTGAAAAACCCGAGGCCAAGGTTCAATTACCCAGTACCCATGTAGGCCAGATAGATGTACAGCGTGACACATGCATCTGGAGTTTGTAGTGGCTGGAGGCCCTGATGCACCCATTCTCTCTCTATCTGCCTCTCTCTCTCTCTCTCTCTCTCTCTCTCTCTCTCTCTCTCTCTCAAATAAATGAAAAGCAGATAGAAAGATGATAGATAGAAAGATGATAGATAGATAGATAGATAGATGATAGATAGATAGATAGATAGATAGATAGATAGATAGATAGATAGATAGATAGATAGATAGCTGGCTGGGGAGGTAGGTCAGTGTTAGAACACTTGTCTAAGTTCAATCCTCAGTTCTGAAGTAAGAAGGAAAAAACGGGGAGATGGTTTAGTGGTTCCAATTCCCCAGCACTCATGTAAAGCTGGACGAAAAATGCTGCATATAGTCTGTGTTCATTTGCGTGTCAAGAGACCCTTACATACCTCTACACACACACACAGGGATGGCAGTGCATACATATACGAGGTGCTCACACATAAATAAATATAAAGACAGAAAGAGCCAGGTGTGGTGGTGCACACCTTTGATCCCTGCACTGGGGAGGCAGAAGTAGGAGGATCACCATGAGTTCAAGGCCAGCCTGAAACTACATAGAGAATTCCAGGTCAGCCTAGGTTAGAGTGAGACCCTACATCAGAAAAAAAAGAGGGGAGGGACAGAATCAAAGATCAGCCAGGCTGCCTGGAGAGCATCAGACAAGGTACTAGATATGTGGTTCTCCAGCTGAGGTGATGGTGGACCACATTGGCAAGTGATGTACTCTCTCAGATTGACAACACCGTCCATGCCAGATGTGGCTTGTGTTGCATTCGAGGACCTGGGCATCCCTGTGGGAGGAGCGTCCTCATGTGCAAGTGCCCAGACCCCTGTCCTCACCTAAAAGCTGGTCTTTGACATCTGCAGGCAATGCTTTCTAGACCTTTGCTTTCAAAGTGTGTCCCATTGACCAGCAACATCACATCACCTGAGAGGTTAAGGTTGGCGAATGCCAGGCCCTGCTCCAGACTCACTGACTCTAAATCTGTACTTTAAGTAGATCTTCAGGTGGTTCAAAACAAAGAGGAGAGGAAGAAAAAAAGGGAAAAATAAAAAATAAAATACTGGCTACCTCTGGTGCAGTTCATATCCCCCTAACCTATGGACAGATCCAGTATGTTCACCGAGGAAGGACCCCAGTTGGTAGGGAACAGAGAGGAAGGAAATGGGGACACCTTCACAAGATTTGCTCATACAATGTATATACTTATTCATAATAAAGATATTAAATAAAAAATAAAATAAAGAGGAAAGTCATACACTAAGCCTTTCCTTGTAGCTCTAGTGGGTCCTTTCCCATGACTCTGCAGCTCTTC
This sequence comes from Zapus hudsonius, assembly GCA_004024765.1. Classification (NCBI taxonomy): domain Eukaryota; kingdom Metazoa; phylum Chordata; class Mammalia; order Rodentia; family Dipodidae; genus Zapus; species Zapus hudsonius. Next base: position 3,267 of record PVHP010034813.1, read on the forward strand.
CAGTCTGTGACTCCCTGCTTGCTCAGAAATACTTCTGGGGCACTGACATAATCCTCAGATACCCCTCGGTAGAACTGTGTGATGTGGACATTTGCTGAACATATGCGCTCCACCCCTGACATCCCTAGTCACAGGACTCCACCTCCCGTCCCCACCCATCTCACCAGCTACATATGTCCTTTCTGTGTTCCATGACAGGAGATAGTAGACTGGTTCAACGCCCTTCGTGCAGCTCGTCTGCAATACCTAAAGCTAGCCTTTCCTGAACTCCCAGAGTCTGAGGTAAGCTGAACATAGATCCCAGCTTCTGAATATCCCTCCCCAACCTCTTTCTCTCTGTCTGTCTCCTGATCTCTAAGACACTCAGAGGCCAGACTGGGTTTGTTAAAGGCAATGTCTTAAGACTTAGGAGTAGGTGTCCCTCAAAAGGAAGCCAAAGGCTTTGTTCTGGGGAGGCTGGAGGTTATATGAAGTAGCATCTAAAAACTCAAGGCTGGGGAGATGGTTCAGTGGTTAAAGGTACTTGCTTGCAAAGCCTGCTAGCTGGTGTTTGATTCCCCAGTACCCAAGTAAATCCAGATGCACAAAGTGGTGCATACATCTGGAATTCATTTGCAGAACAAGAGGCCCTGGATCACCTATTCTCATTCTCTCTCTCCTTGCAAATAAATAAAAATATTTTTAAAATAAAATAATTAGGGCCACATGTGGGCACACCTTTAATCCCAGCACTCAGGAGGTTGAGGAAGGGTACCATTACTGAGTGAGTTCCAGGTCAGCCTGGATTAGAGTGAGATCTTATCTTGGAAAACAAACAAACAAACAAAAAATCAAATCACATAAAAATTAGCTCCATGTCTGCAGTGTCAAAGGCCTCTTTGACATCTCTTTGAGCATTTCTTTCTGACCCCCACATACTGTTCACAAAGTGCTTGTGGCCCATTTTATCTCATAACCCGTTCTAGTAATCACTGAGAGCAGGCTTAGCCCTGGTGAATATTCCATTTTGTCATGAGAACCTGAGTCTCTTCCCAAGGCTCGGGTCAAATGAATAACGGAAGTGCTCTTCCCACTCTGGCATTGTCCCCTTTCCCTGGGGTATTCTGGGCTCAGGAAGACTGTGGGAGCCTCTGCATTATAACTGTAACAGGAGTGGATCTGCCGAGGTGGCCAAGGTAACAGTGAGTGCAGAAGTTCATTGTGATTGTCCCCAGACATGTGGGGCCTCCATCTACTTCCTTCAGGTTTGCCTGGGTAGTAGCTCGAGTGACATGGTGCCAAGGATACTGTTTTGAGTCAAGAGGCCTGAGCCTTCATGAATGCTCTGTCCCTGATGTTGTGTCCTTGGGAGGTCACAACGCCCCTCACAGCATATTTCCATATTGGTAAAATAGTGGTTGGTCCCTTTCAGGTATGAGATTGTGGGGTTGGGGCCTATTTTAGACTTCTCCCACTTTTTTTTTTTTTTTTTTTTTGGTTTTTCGAGGTAGGGTCTCACTCTAGCCCAGGCTGACCTGGAATTCACTATGTAGTCTCAGGGTGGCCTTGAACTCATGGCGATCCTCCTACCTCTGCCTCCCAAGTACTGGGATTAAAGGCGTGCGCCACCACGCCTGGCTTCTCCCACTTTTTTGTTTGTTTGAGGCAGAGTCTCACTCTAGTCTACACTGACTTAGAACACATTCTGAAGCCCAGATTGGCCTCTAGGTGCTGGTATTACAGATATGAGTCACTATACATGGCTTCAGCTTCCCTTTAAGAGGATTTTTAAATTTTTTATATTTATTTATTTATTTGTAATCAGAGAGATAGAGAGAAGAGAGACAGAGAGAATGGGTGCACCAGTGCATCCAGCTGCTGCAAATGAACTCCAGATGCATATGCCACCTTGTGCATCTGGCTTACATGGGTACTAGGAATCAAACCCAGGTTGTTGGGCTCTGTAGGCAAGGGCCTTAACTGCTGAGCCATCTCTCCAGCCCCAAGAGGATTTTTTTAAGTGATAGAAGTGGAAGTACCATGTTGAGCGCAGTTTCTTTTTTCTTTTCGTTTCTTTTTTTTTTTTTTTTTTATGAGACAGGGTCATCTGTATCCCAGGCTGGCCTAGGACGTGCTATATATATCTGATGACCTTGAACTCCTCATCCTCTTGCTCCCAAATGTTGGGATTATAGTTGTATACCACCAGACTCCAGTTCTTATTCCCATTTGTTAGAGCCTCATTGAAAGCCTAAATGTTCCTCGATTCCTGTGTTTATAGGAAGCTGGGTGTCTGAGATAGGGTCCACTCCAGGCTCAGTGATACACTTATTTGGCAGCTCCCTGGGCATAGCCACAGCAGGGCCAAGGTCAGGGCTCTGAGAGTTGGCTTGCTGTGCTGAGTCAGCACCCAGAGCTAGCTGGCTCTGTGGGCGGGAGTCTGGAGTGCTGACTGCTGACTGCTGACCCAGAGGAGGGGAGGGTAAAGGGCAGATGCTCAGCCTTGTTTAATCTGGCCTGGCTTCTGGTCTTTGCTGATCTGTGTGGAGGAAGTTGATCTTTGACCAATATCCTCAATATTCCCTTGTCTCCTTCATCCACCATCATTACCCTACCCACCTCTAATCTCCCAGCCTGCCTCTCTTCTGTCTTCCCTCCTAGCTTATATCTATACATAGTATGAAGTGCTGGCTCAGGCTAAAGGATATAGGTGCTGGAAACCCAGAGAGTTTGTGATGTTGATGTTGTGCTCCTTTAATCCTAAATGCATATAGGGCTGGAGGTATGGTTCAGTGATAGAGCACTTGGCTGGCACGTGTTAGGTCTGGGATTCTGTCCCCAGCACAAGAGGGAAAGAGAGAGAGGGAGAGAGAGCAAGTTGAGCTTGGTGATGCATACCTGTCATCCCAGCGCTCTGAAGACTGAGGCAGGAGGATTGTTTTGAGTTTGAGGCCAGCCTGGAGCATATAATGAGTTTAAGATAGCAGGGAGATAGATGGATGGATGGATAGATGATAGATAGATAGACAGACAGACAGACAGACAGACAGATAGATAGATAGATGAAAGATAGACAGACATAGATAAATAGATGATAGATGATGGATGGATGGATGGATAGATATTATGAGAATGGAGTGAGGCAAGCCTCTGAGGAAGGGTGAGGAGTCCTCCAGTCATCTGGTTTCCCTTCTTTCTCTTGATTCCCTGAGTGTAGACTAGTCCTGCACTGGCCCAAGTTCACATTAGGGAACACAGCAGGGTCCTGTTTTCCTCCAGACAGAGAATTGAAGTCTATGTAGAATGTATTTTAGGGAAAAGGGAGCAGCACAGTTCAGGTTTGCATTTTTGGCCTCCACTTCCCCTCTCGCAGACTTCCTGTTGTTACTTACCATACCTCCCTCTGCTTTGTCCCTGCCTGGGCCCTGGAACTCCAGGGACCCTGATATGTTCTTAAAAACCTGCAATGCCATCTGAAGTCCTTGCTTTCCCCAAGTCCTTCTGTCCATTGAAGCTTCTCTGAGTGTCGGAGGGCAGGCTGGAAGGACTCCTGGTGATCACAGGAGGAAATGGGCCCAGGAGTCTTACAGAACTGGAACTAGAGCCTAGGTCTTTTTACTTAGTCCAGAATGTTCTATATTTTTCTACCTTGCCATTACCTCTTTTTTTTGTTTTGTTTTGTTATGGTTTTTGAGGTAGGGTCTCACTCTAGCCCAGGCTGACCTGGAATTCACTATGCAGTCTCAGGCTGGCCTCGAACTCAGGGTGATTCTCTTACCTCTGCCTCCCAAGTGCTGGGATTAAAGGCGTGCACCACCACGCCGGGCTCTTCTTTTCCCCATTACCTCTCTCCATGACTTTGTGTTTGGACTTGTACCAATGACCAGATCTCAGCTCGGCTTGGGGCATATTTAGGTTTTATCATTATAATGTGGTGGCACTTGTGAGGGCCATCTGTGACTCCCATCTTTTTCATGGTCCCAGCCATATGGCTATGACGAATCCCTTCTCTCTTCTCCAAGGCCTGGTTTCTTTGCAAGTATAACCAGGCTGATAACACCCATGGCCCAAGGTGGTTGAGAATTATACCCAGAGCCTGACACAGCAGGCAAGTGAGTGAGTCTCCTGACAGCCTTGCCTGAATCCATTCCCTGGGACTGATGAAATCCTTTAAACATGACTCAGTCATGCTGCCAGCTCTGCAGACATCTGGGGTGCTGTTGACTGACTTTGTTGATATTCATATTATATCCAGCGCACATTCCAAATATAACCCTGCAAACCACCACATCCTTCCTCATTCCAAACTTCTACTTTGTCTGGAAGCCAAGTTCACTGGGGAACCTTGAAACTTTGGGGGGTAAGTAGTGGGGGGGAGTCAAGTCTCTGTCTTCCCTCCCTCTCCAGCTCGTGCCCCTCATCACCAGGAACTACCTCAAACAAGGCTTCATGGAGAAGACTGGCCCAAAGGTACATTCTACTGCTTTCTGGGGGACTTGCAGGGCATGGCCCTGTCCCAATCATCAGTAGGGAAGAATTGGGAGGAGGATGGGAAGGAAGGCTTGAGAGGGAAGTAAGGGAGAAATACCAGTGTTTGTGAATCTCTAGGTTGAAGAACTGAGCACATACTGGTCTTACCTGGTGTCACCAGGGATTTCTTTCTCTCATGCCTCACCTCCATCATCATCACCATCAACTTCTTACCTCTGAACTCCATTTGACTCTACCCCTGGGAAAACATAGCTGAGGAGACACGCCCTAGAGATACAGCTATGGGGCAGGTGTTCCAGAACCCTGTGTGCTCAGTGTTAGGAGCCCACCAGGGAGACAAAGGCTAGAAAAAACACACCCATGCACCCATACTAGGGTGCCAGTGAGACTCACACCTCCACCTTCCCCAGCACACCCTGGCTTTCTCACCCAGCCTGGGTCACTTTACTCAACATGCCCATCCCCAGGGTCAATACATTGCCATGTATCCAAGGAGGAAGGAGAGACCAGCTGCTGCCAAGGAGCAGAGCCTGCAGGGTGGGTGTGGCAGGGCTCAAAGTCAGAAATCTGGCTGGAGGGGATCCTAGTGGTTGAGCCAGGAGGGAATGGGAATGAGGAAGAGAAAGGGTCTGAGGGGAAAGGAGAAGGAGCTCTTTTGGAAGTGGCAACCTTCTAAGGCTTTTAATAAAGGTTTGATGTAAGGTGGGCATGGTAACACATCTAATCAGAAGGCTTTGACAGGAGAACTACAAATTTCTGGCTATCCTGGGCTGCATAGAAAGTCCAAAGTCTAAAAACAAAATTTTTTTTAATGAACAGGACTAGGGAGATAGCCCAAAGTAGAGTGTATTAAGGTACTGGGTCAAGTCCTAGCACTGAAAAAAAAGATAAAAATAAAAATAGAGGCACCAAATAGGCCACTGGGGCCCTAGATGGCAGTGAATGCTGGGGAGACCTTAAAACCATCAGTACAACAAGAAAAGAAAATCAATTGCTTCACGCAGGATGAGCCATTTATATCATGGCTGCCAGGGCCCAGGAAGCATTACAGAGGAAGTGACAGATTTAATATAAATGCTGCTCTCACTGCTAGCCTGACAGCCTCCTCCAGGGAGATGGTGGTAGACAATGAGGAAACTCAAAACTCATCAAAGCAGAGACTGCTGAGAGCTCAATATGAGACTTATAAGATGCCTACCAATGCTCAAGGAGCCTGGAAGAACAGGGGGCAGAGAGAAGATAAGAGCCACAGGGTGGAAAGAAGCATGCTGAAACATTGTCCTCCTTCACAGAGACTGACAGTGAATACTGATAACCTCACTGAGGAGAGCCCTCAGTGAAACAGGGCCAGGGTTTGGGCAGAGGGAACCTAAGAGAATAACCTGATGTGAGTATGGCCATTAGGCAATATGTTCATACAATAAAGTTCTCAATTTAAAAAATAAAATAAGAACCGAGCATGGTAGCACACGTCTTTAATCCCAGCACTCGGGAGGCAGAGGTAGGAGGATCACTGAGTTTGAGGCCACCCTGAGACTACATAGTGAATTCCAGGGCTAGAGCAAGACCCTACCTCAAAATCAAACAATCAAACAAACAAACAACAACAACAACAAATCAGGTGAAAAACAACTGAGGAAAAAGACACCTAATGTGGACCACTAGTATCCATGTACCCCCACCAAACACCATGCACACCTACCACGCATACACACAGAAATAAAAATAAGGTAATGTCGTTATAGGGAGTTTATTAAAAGGATTCTGAAAGATGTTGAGGGTTTGGTGGGAAAGAAAAGCTCAGACATGTTGAAAACGTAGTCAAAGGTGGTTACTGGCATCTCCCTCTGTAGCCAGCACAGCCCCTCCCCCGGGTTCTTGCCCCTAGACTTTCTCTCCCAGACCTAGGTTAGGGTTGGGTCAAGGCCAGAACTTTCAGCTCTGTGACCAGCAGCCACTTCTGGTTTCCCTGGCTTCTTCTTTCTGTGACTCCTTTGTCCACAGCCTGAGAAAGAGGGAAGCACCCCTTCCTACCTCAGCACCTAGAGGTGCAGGGCAAAGCTGGCAAAGGTTAGGGAGTGGTGGGGGATGGGAAGAAGGTGAACAGAACCTTCAGAGTCTGAGCAGCTGTCCTGGCCCCAGAGATAAGCACTAGAGTGTTTGAGTGCAGAAGCCAGGCAGGAGAACCCGTGGGGCTGGCCTCTTCCCTGTGCCTGGCTTTGCCATCTCTGGTAAGAGGTTCTCTCTTTTGCAGCAAAGAGAACCTTTCAAGAAAAGGTGGTTTGCCCTGGATCCCCAGGAGCGGACGCTGCTGTATTACAAGAACCCCCTGGTAAGACCATTCCTGGTCTCTCTGCCCCACCTCTCCCCTTCTCACCCCTCTACCTCCTCAGTGAGAAGCAGGTTTGGGGTGTGGGTGGTGGGCCAGTGCTTGTCACAGACTGTACAGATTAACCCATCCCCCAAGCTGGGCATGGTAGCCATGCCTTTAAGCCCAGTACTCGGGAGGCAGAGGTAAAGGAGAATCACCATGAGTTCGAGGCCACCCTGAGACAACATTGTGGGTTCCAGATCAACCTGGGCTAGAGTGGGGCTCTACCTTGAAAAACAAAACAAACAAAACAAAAACCCCATCCCCCAGAGCCCCAGGGGAGGGGAATCATGAACAGGACAGTCTGCACTCCTCTCTCTCGCTCTCTGTCTCTCTCTCTCTCTCTGGATCAGCTCCACTCAGGATCCTGTGTGGCCAGTTGAGGTTAAGTATGGTATCTTTTCTCCTCCAGTCTCCACTTTCCTAGCCAAGAGGCTGAGGATGGAGTGCTCAGGGCTGTGGACTTTAGAACAAGGAGGGTGGGCTCCAGTCACAGCTTTGCCATTGTAGGGCATGTTCTGAGCAAGGTATGCACTTAGCTCTTGAGGCCTCATTTTTCTGTCTGCAAAAACAAAAAAAAAATTGGCTTCATATAAATTCCTTGCTCAGAGGTAGCCATGATAAAAACATGTGCTACATATACAACACTTGAGCAGGACCTGATGGTACTGGCCTGTAATCCCAGCTACTGGGGGAGGCTGCAGCAGGACCAGGTCTAGGTCAAGGCCTGCCAGAGCTACAAAGTTCCAGGCCAACCCCAGACAATTTAGTGAAACCTTGTCTCACAATAAAAAGTAGCAAAGAGGCCTGAGTGTATAGCTCAGTGACCAGAGTGAATTACTCACACTCAGTGTGAGTGAAGCCCTAGGTTCAACCCTCAGCACAAGAATGACACAAGAAGGCTGGGTGTGTTGGTGCACACCTTTGATCCCAACACTTGGGAGGCAGAGGTAGGAGGATTCGCCATAAGTTCTAGGCCACCCTAAGACTCCATGGTGAATTCCAGGTCAGCCTGGGCTAGAGTGAGACCCTACCTCAAAACACAACAGCAGAAACTCAAACAAAAAACAAACCTTGAGTTCCTGGCGCCTGGTGTGTTCTCCATACATATTAAGTACCCGTATCTTTCCAGCAGATAGTGTGTGAAATTTACTATATAGGGATTTACCATTTCAAATTCAAAGATGAACCTGGCAAAATTTCTAGCTGTGACATTCACATGTTGTTAGCAAAATAGAGCTTGGGACTGGTGGGGCTGCAGGGGTTACTGTGCTCTAGGGTAGGTACCCTCTGATGGATAACCAGATGCCTTCCATTTTCAGGATGCCTTTGAACAGGGCCAGGTTTGTCTTGGGAGCAAAGAGCAGGGGTATGAAGTATGTGAAGACCTGCCCAAGGGCGTCCGAGGAAATCGCTGGAAAGCTGGGCTCACTGTTGTCACCCCAGAGCGAAGATTCATCTTTACGTGCCCCAGTGAGAAAGAGCAGCGAGAATGGCTGGAGAGTCTGCGGGATGTCCTGTGTCGCCCCTTCTCACCCCTCTACCTCCTCAGTGAGAAGCTGGGGGGGGGGTTTCTTTGCATGGGCTCATCTATGAGGCTGGAAGAGCCTGACTCTGCTTTTCGTTGCCTTCTCTTCCTGCCATGGAAAAGCAGACATTGCACATTATTGCCAGAAAGTCCCTTGCACCATAGTTCCTCTAATGCAGAAGTCTCTATGAGATTTGCAAGGAGCTTGTCCCTGGCTGAACCCCTGAGGCTGGCTCTACTGTCCTGGGCAGGCTCCCCACCCCACCCCACCCCACCCATGGCTCTTTTCTCATGAGAAAATCCTGACTTGGTATTATTAGCAGAGGTCATCCTACTGGTCAGCTCCTGGGATTCTGGTCTCTTCACCCAGAAGAAAAGCAATTTTTAGTGTTCTTTCCCCAGCCCTCCCTTTCTCTCTCTCTCTCTGTCTTTCTCCTGCTCCTCTTCACCCTACATGTGTCACAAGGAGGTGTCCCTATCTACTGACAGCCCTGTGAAAAGCAGAGATGTACCTAGCTGAGGAAGGAAGCCTCTGGCCCAGGGCCTGGCTTCTGGGACACAAAGTAGTTCTGTGTTTGGAAAGGACTTGCTGAACAGGTGACCCCACACAGTCCCTGTAGGAAGCCCTTGTGCCCCCTGAGACTGACCAGTGTAAGTACAAACTGTCGTTACTGTCCTAGTTCCGAAAGCTGAGGATGAGGAAGGTGCTGAAACTTGTCTGCTGCTTGGTGGGCCTGTGGGTCTGAAACTCAGTCTCAGTATCTGGCCTCTCTCTCCTTTTCTAGTCTGTGTCCTTATTCTCTCTCAGCCTGTTTAAATTTTAATCCTCATTTTTCTTTTCTATATTTTTAATGTTTTAAAAATATTTTATTTATTTGAGAGAGAAAGTAGGGGAGAGAGAGAGAGAGAGAAAGAGAGAGAGAGAGAGAATGGGTGTACCAGGGCCTCCAGCCACTGCAAACTCCAGATGTATGTGCCACCTCGTGCATCTGGCTTTATGTGGGTACTGGGGAATAAAACCCAGATCCTTAGGCTTTGCAGGTAGGCACCTTAACTGAGGAGCCATCTCTCCAGCCCTCAATGTTTTTATTCTGGCAGTAACTCTGTCATTGCACATGTGCCCCCTTTCATCAACAAGATGCACTGGCATGGCCATCTCCTGAGCCCTTTGTTTCCCTTGCAGCTACATCAGCAGAGAGTGGCTGTGGCAAGAGGTGACCCGTCACTGAGGATCTGGATGGCCCATTGAACCCCTGAGCTCCTAGAAATATTCTTGGTTGCCCAGAAGGGGTACCCTGAAGGCAGCCATTTCCCCTGGCAGTGAAGTTGGTCAAGATTGAAGCTGTGATGTTTCCTCCTGCTTCCTGGGCTTCTTCTGGCTCTCTTTCCAGACTTCAAAAGCTGCAGAGATATTACAGAGATGGATTCTAGCTCCTCATACACACTCAGGCTCAGAAGCCCTGAAGGCCCAGAACTCTATTCACATCTGAAATGTGAGGAAGTGCAAGCTGGGTGTGGTGGTGCATGTCTGTAATCCTGGCACTAGGGAGGCTGAGGCAGAAAAAGTACCATCAATTAAAAGTAAGCCTTGGCTACAAAGTGAGTTCAAGGACAGCCTGGACTACATAGCAAGATACTGCCTCAAAAAATAAAGAAATGGAGCTGGGCGTGGCAGTGGACACCTTTAATCCCAGCACTCGGGAGGCAGAGGTAGGAGGATCACCATGAGTTCAAGGCCAGCCTGAGACTACAGAGTGAATTCCAGGTCAGCCTGGACTAGAGCGAGACCCTACCTCGAAAAAAAAATAAAGAAAATAAAGAAATGAAGAAAGGCCAGGCTTGGTGGTGCATGCCTTTAATCCCAGCAGTTGGGATGCAGAGGTAGGAGGATCGCTATGAGTCCAAGGCCACCCTACAACTGACTACATGGTGAATTCCAGGTCAGCCTGGGCTAGAGTGAGACCCTACCTTGAAAATCAACAATAAATAAAGAACTAGAAGTCATTGTAATGAAAAGAGACCCATAGCATCAGTGGCATATTAAAAAATACAAAAAAATAAAAAGAAAGAAAAGTTAAATTTGAATCTAATCATGAGGAAATAAATTCAAATCTACATTAGTTACAGCAGCTAATCAATAGTCTGGACATTTTAAAATCACATATCATGGAAGACAAGGTGGTTTAAGATGCGCTCGATTAGGAACTCCAAGATTGTAGGAGACCAAGGCTGGGCATGGTGTCAGCACACCTACAATCTCAGGCAGGAGGATCAGAAATTGAAGGCCAACCTTGGCTACATGGCAAGTTGAAGGCTAGCCTGGGCTATGTGAGACCCTGTCTTGAAAGAAAGAAAGAAAAGAAAAGAAAAGAGAGACTTAAGACTTGGTAATCAGATGCAATTCAGGATTCTTGATTGGATCCTGGATTTAAAATAAAAGCAGTAGAGTCGGGCATGGTGGCGCACATCTTTAATTCCAGCACTCGGGAGGCAGAGGTAGGAGGATCACCATGAGTTCGAGGCCACCCTGAGACTACATAGTGAATTCCAGGTCAGCCTGGGCTAGAGCGAGACCCTAACTCGAAAAACCAAAAAGAAAAATTAAAATAAATAAATAAATAAAAACAGCTGACATGGACATAATAGAGATTGGAGAATTTGGAATATGGATATATATATACTAGTTAATGGTATTATAAAATTATCATAGTCATAATGTTTTTGTATGGGAGAATGTACCTGTTCTTAGGAGATAAAGGTCAAAGTACAATGTAATGATGTCTATAGCCATTCTTAAATGGTTCAACAACAACACGTGTCTGTGTATATTTATATGAATAGAATGTATGTGTCTAATATATCTTTATATACAGAGAGAGCACACCACTGTGCAACATATTAGCGACCGATGAATCTAAATGAATTATAGATGAGCATTTATTTTCTTATTTGTGCAAATTTTATACATTTGAAAGTTTTCATATAAAAAGTTGAAAAAATAAAAACATTCACTTTTCATTCTTTAAAGGCAAGAGTTTTTCTGCATGAATCAAAAATGCTCCTGAGGGCTGGAAAGATGGTTCAGCAGTTAAGGCACTTGCCTCCAGTGCCTAGGTCCCCGGGTTCAATTCCCCAGTACCCACATAAGCCAGACCCACAAGGTGGTGGCCCTGGTGCACTCTCTCTCTCTCTCTCTCTCTTTATCTCTGCTTGAAAATGAATAAATAAAATATTTTTTAAAAAATGCTCCTGAGTTTGGTTGTGGTGGCTGGGATGATAGCTCAGCAGTTGAAGGTGCTTGTTTGCAGAGCCTGATGGCCTGGGTTCAATTCCCTAGTACCCACATAAAGTCAGGTACACAAAGTGGTGCAGTTTGTTTGCTGCAGTAGGAGGCCCTGGGGTGCCCATACACATACACGCACAACACACTATCTCTCTCACCCTTGATAAATCAAATATATATATATATATATATATATATATATATATAATTTCTTTGCCAATTTTTAAATTGAGGTCAGGTCTTGCTTTAGCCCAGGCTGACCTGGAAGTCACTATGTAGTCTCAGGGTGGCCTCGGACTCATGGCAATCCTCCTACCCTTGCCTCCTGAGTGCTGGGATTAAAGGCGTGCACCACCACACCCAGATAAAATATTTATTTTAAAAATATGCTCCTGGGGTTGCTGGGTAAGGTAGCATCCATCTTTAATAACAGCCCTTAGAAAGCTGAGGTGGGAGGATTTCTGTGAATTTGAGGCCAATCTGGGCTAGAGACCCTGCCTCAACAAACAACAAATGCTCTTGGGTTTGTCATGGTGGGGTGTACCTGCAATCCTGGACTGATTATAGAGGCGTGTACCTGCAATCCTGAGCTGGTCATGGTGGGTGTACCTGCAGTCCTGGGCTGGTCATAGAAGTGTGTACCTGCAGTCCTGGGCTAGTCATGGTGTACCTGCAGTCCTGGGCTGATCATAGAGGAGTGTACCTGCAGTCCTGGGGCTGGTCAGAGTTTGATATCAGTCTGGGTAACATAGTGAGACCTTGTCTCAGGTTTCTGGGAGGGGCTTGTTCACTCAGTTGTAGAGTGTGTACTGAACAACAAAAGCAATAAAGAGGGATGTGCTGGGGTAAGCATATTTGCTAGAACAGACATACAAAGATTTAATAAGGGGCTGGAGAGATAGCTCAGCAGTTAAGGAGCTTGCCTGCAAAGTCTAATGACCAGGGTTCAATTTCCCATGTAAAGCCAGATGCACAAAGAGGTGTGTGTGGTCTTTTTTTTTTTTTTTGTTTTTCGAGGTAGGGTCTCACTCTAGTCCAGGCTGACCTGGAATTCCCTCTGTAGTCTCAGGGTGGCCTTGAACTCACTGCAATCCTCCTACCTCTGCCTCCCGAGTGCTGAGATTAAAGGCATGGGCTACCACGCCTGGCTGAGCTAGAGAATTCTCTAGGTGAAACAATCACTCTCCCCATAAAGGGAGCATTCTTTGTAACAGTTAACAAAGTGCCCATTTGAGTGGGGTCTATATCTGGATAGATAAATGTACACCTCACCATCTTGTTGAGTGGTAAATCATACCACACCAATTGTCTTTCATGAGACTGACCACTTATGGTAGGAGTTAGGCTAAATATTTGTATAGGACATCGAAAGTCTCTAGGGTCAGGCTCCAAGTAGTCAGCATGGGAATTTTGCTTTTATTTTTAGTCTCTTTTTCCCCCTCTACACTTAGCATGCTTGAGGCTCTGAGTTCAATCCACAGCGCCTAAATAAACAGATACATTTAAAAAATGTTCCTGGGAGAGTTCCATCTTGGCGCACATTTGAGAATAGAAGCCTAGATAATGCAGAAACAATGCCTGCTTTGCTCATCTCAATGCTCTGGAAGGAAAGAAGGCAGCTGAGGTGACACCCAGGGCACAGGGCCATCTGTCCAGCTCTGCCATGAACTCGAGACAACTGAAAATTTTACTTCTGCAACTATTTGCATTAGTTTTTGTTTTAAAAATGAGGAATTTGAAACTCCGTGTAAGTAGCAAGTATTTTTGGCCACTTCCCAAGTGCTGAGCTAGTGCCAAGCCTAGGAGAGGCTGGAACTGGATCACGTGGCCCTGCTCTTACAGATTACAGCCTGAAGGGGGCAGCACATCATAGGCTCAGCAAGCAGAGCACACCTGATGTGTATATGTGTGTGTGTGTGTGTGTGTGTCTAAGTGTGTGGCAGCCCACCAACCTTGGTTTTTTAAAAATGTATTTGATACTAGAGAGAGAAAGAGGTAGACAGAGAGAGAATGGGCACACCAGGGCCTCCAGCCACTGCAAACGAACTTCAGGACACATGTGCCACCTTGTGCATCTGGCTTTACATGGGTAATGGGGACTCAAACTTGGGTTCCTCTGCTTTGTAGGCAAATGCCTTAACTGCTAAGCCATCTCTCCAGCCCCCTCAGGGTTGTTTGTTTTGTGTTTTTTTAAGGTAAGGTCTCAGTATAGCCCAGGCTCACTGGAACTCACTCTAGTGCCAGGCTGGCTTTGAACTCACAGTGATCCTCCAACCTCTGCAGGGATTAAAGGCATGCACCACTATACCAGGCTCAACCCACCAATCCTAATGGAGGGGAGAAGGAAGTCTGCCTTTCCAGAAAGGGTCTCAGAAGTTGAAACTACAAGCTATATAGAGGTTAGTGAAAGGGTGAGGAAAACACTTTAAGCTGAGGGAAGAAAATGTTCAAAGGCTTCTGGATGGGAAAGAGGAACTGAAAGAAACTTCAAATGGCTGACATGTTGAGAGAAACAGATAGCCAAGGTCCCTGCTCTGATTCCTTCTTTCGTTTCAAGGGACATACAGAGCTATATTGAGTGCTCTCTCTTCATTTCAATGAAAACTCAGAAACGGCTTGGTGGTGCACACCTTTAATCCCAGCATTTGGGAGGCAGAGGTAGGAAGATCACTGTGAGTTCAAGGCCAGCCTGAGACTACAGAGTGAGTTCCAGGTCAGCCTGAACTAGAAGAAAAAAAGAAATGACACTCAGGATTAGGAAGCTCTCAAAGAGATTTTTTTGAGGCAAGGTCTGTAGTTCAGATTAACCTGGAACTCTCTCATCTATGCTGGCCTCAAACTAATGGCGATTCTCCTACCTCAGCCTCTCAAGTGCTGGGATTACAGGCATGAAACGCTTTGTTTTAAAATAGTTTAATTTATAAGTAGAGAGACAAGAGACAGAGAAAATGGGCACACCATGGCCTCTAGCTGCTGCAAATGAACTCCAGATGCATGCGCCACTTAGTACATCCAGCTTTATATGGGTATTGGGGACTCGAACCCAGGCCACGTCTTTTCAGGCAAAGGCTTTAACCACTGAGCAATCTCCCCAGCCCAGTGGTATTTTGGTATTTTACATAAATTCATTGAGCTCAAGCTTGTGTGTGTGTGTACAGGTGCAGATGCCATGTGCCCAGTGCAGATGTGTTTGAAGGCCTGAGGACAATGGAGGATGTTGGGTGTCCTCTATCACTCTTTGGCCTTATTTCCTCGAGATGGAGTCTCTCACTGTTCTTTGGTTAGACTGGTTGACCAGGAATCCCAGCAATCCTCTTGTCTCAGAGCCCCTCATCACTGGGATTACAGGCATGCCTGGCTTTTTGTGTGGGTGCTGGCAGCGAATTCAGGTCTTTGTGCTTGTGCAAGTGTTCTTACCCATGCTAAATCGTCTCCTTAGCTCCAAACATTTGAAGAAAATACACTTTAAGAATATAAAATAAACTTGGCGTGGTGGCACACACCTTTAATCCCAGCACTCAGGAGGCAGAGGTAGGAGGATTGCCATGAGTTCGAGGCCAGCCTGAGACTACAGAGTGATTCCAGGTCAGCCTGGGCTAGAGCGAGACCCTACCTCAAAAAACCAAAAAAAAAAAAAAAATATCCTTCCAAAAATATTAGATTGACAAAGAATTGAAATGAACAATATTCTAATTTTCCTGTTTCTGAATCTATCAGATAAGATGACTCTAAGTAAAATTGTAACTGATTAAATGTGACAGTCATTTGGTAAACCTTGGGAAAGATTTTGGCATCACTCCTAGAAAATGAGAAAGCAAATACTTCTGGGTTGCTTGGTTCTTTTATTTATTTATTTTTGGTTGTTTTGGGTTTTTAATATT
>PVHP010034814.1:0-18817 GCA_004024765.1 Zapus hudsonius
GATAGATAGATAGATAGGTAGATAGAGAGAGAGAGAGAGAGAGAGAGAGAGAGAGCGCAAGAGAGAGAGCGAGCGAGCATACCAGGGCCACCACCTTGTGGGTCTGGCTTATGTGGGTCCTGGAGAATTGAACCCGGGGCCTTAGGCACTGGAGGCAGGTGCCTTAAGCGCTGAGCCATTTCTCCAGCCCTACAATAGGATCTTTCTAAAGCTTATCCCCTGGCCTGTGAATTTCACTTTTTGAAGTCATAAGAATCCAGTGACAGGAATATCGGTGCATTGATATAACCCCAAAATTCATAAGAATCCAGTGACAGCCCAGGAATATCAGTACATTGGTGGAACCCCCAAATTGTCATTACTGGTAGGTCCTCAAGCCTCCTCGGATAGTGGCATTACCTTAGAGCGCTATTGTCTGTGTGCAGTGTGAAGTCTGTGTGAAACTCAGAGCCTTTGTACACATATCAGTGTGAGATGTGTCTAATGGAGAGGGTAGTTGTTCCAGAAGCTTCTCAACTCAGCCTGTGGAGGTCTCGCATGTGTGTGTGCGCCCGTGTGCGTCCGTGCTGTGAGTCATTGTGCCAGTTACTTCACCTGTGACAAAATACTGACAGGAAGCAATTTCAGGGAGGCAGGATTTGGAATGGCTTACAGTCTGCTCTGGTAGGAAGGAGGTAGGCATGGACCTGTGGCAGCACTGAGTCCGCATCCCCAAGCTATTTTCTAGTTTCTAGGGCTCAAGAATGAAGCCGCCTCTGTAAAAAGCCTAATTGTAACCTGGGGGGCTGGAGGGATGGCTCAGCAGTTAGAGACACTTGCTTACAAGGCCTGATGGCCTGGGTTTGATTCCCCAGAACCCACTTAAAGCCAGATGCTCAAAGTGGTGCCTGTGTTTGGAGTTTGTTTAATAGTGGCAGGAGGCCCTGGCATGCCCATTCTCTCTCTATCTCCCTGTTAATGAATAAATAAAGAGTATTTTTTAAAAAATATTTTATTTTATACATTTTCAAGCAGAGAGAGAGAGAGAGAGAGAGAGAGAGAGAGAGAGAGAGAGAGAGAGAGAGAACCAGTGCCACCACCCTGTGGGTCTGGCTCATGTGGGTCCTGGGGAACAGAACCCAGGGCCTTAGGCACTAGAGGCAAGTGCCCCAACCGCCGAGCCATCTCTCCAGCCCAATAAAGAGTATTTTTAAAAAGCATTCTAACCTGTAATGACCCGGTATTAGCCCACCGGTGTTTCTGTCATTCTTCCCGTGATCCCCTTTCAAGGGAACTCGTCGAAATGCCCATTCTTCCTTTCGTTCTTGCTTTGGCTATCATCAGGACCCCGATACCACCCATCTCCTTTGCTTGGCCCCTGGGAAACACCTTCTAGTTGATGGAAAGCAGTTGTGTGTGAGTCTGGGCTAGAGAAGAGAGCTAACAAGAAGTTTCAATCATTTTAATTTTGTCCTTGGCAAACCTTCGTTTAAATCTTTCCCAAGCCTTTCCTGGCATCAAATATCCCAGGGAGGAAGCATCTTGCCAACCCTCCTGTCTCTTCTCTCCTCTTTCCTCACTGCCTTTTACCCTCTTTCCAAAATGAAAGCTTCTCTTTTATTTGCCCAGATGGGGGTCAGCAAGCCGCCAAAACTGCTAGGTTAGAAAGCAGTGAGTAACTCCTCAAACTCCTCTGATCCCACCACCATAAACCCTGCCTTTGTCTGGCTACAGCTTCTCTCCAGGCTCAGTGGAGGAGGCTTGTGTGCACGGTGACCATCTGACTCCATCCTCCCCATGTTATGTCCATTTGCTTAAAAACCTTGACTTTTGCATTCTCTGACTCTGGTCTCTGTATCACCATGGTATTGATGAAAGGGGTGATAGTCATATGTCACCATTCTATGCTTCCTTGCCACATTGTTCCGAGTGGTTTTTAAAAAATATTTTATTCATTTTCAAGCAGAGAGATAGAGATAGAGAGAGAGAGAGAGAGAGAGAGAGAGAGAGAGAGAGAGAGAGAGAGAGAGAGAGCACCAGGGGCACCACCTTGTGGGTCTGGCTGATGTGGGTCCTGGAGAATCAAACCGGGGGTCTTAGGCACTGGAGGCAAGTGCCTTTACCGCTGAGCCAGCTCTCCAGCCCTGTTCCGAGTGTTTTTAAGGTTTATAAAATGCACCGTCACTTCAGGAAGCTCCTGCTGGAAAATAGTGCATTTTAGAACCGAAGCACAAGGCTTGACTTTCCCTCGGTGGTCTCGTTCTCATCACCCCAGGCACAGCAGGCATTGACACACCGAAGAAATGATTCCACCTGGGTCCACCTTGGTGACCGATGAGCTTGGGTCACTTACAAGGGTGTCTCAGACAGTTGGCTGCCTGCAAAGCTCACGCCGGCCTGGGTGACAATTTATAGAAGCCACATCTCCAGATTCCTCACTCTTAGATGACCTTGACAGCCTGTTCTAGCACCTCAGGAGACCAAGTGCAGCTGGAACAAGAGAGAGAGAGAGAGAGAGAGAGAGAGAGAAAGAGAGAGAGAACACTAGAATCTTGGGTGAAGCTCAGATACCCTCTCCACTCCTCCTGTGCAAGCCTTGCGTGGGTAATCATAGCTGCTGTGGACAGAGTTCCAACCAAAGAGCGTTGTCATAGACAAGTAAGTTACTGAGATAGATAATAGAAAGAGACACGATATGTAAATAGACAGAAGATGGGCAGATAGGTGATAGGTAGGAAGACACATGGGATTTCATTCATTTTTTGAGTGGGGCTCACATAGTCTAGGCTTACCTGGAGCTCGCTGTGTACCTGAGGCCGGCCTGGACTTTATATACATACATACATACATATATATATATATATTATTTTCAAGCAGAGAGAGAGAGAGAGAGAGAGAGAGAGAGAGAGAGAGAGAGAGAGAGCACGCCAGGGCCACCACCTTGTGGGTCTGGCTTATGTGGGTCCTGGGGAATTGAACCCAGGGCCTTAGGCACTGGAGGCAAGTGCCTTAACCGCTGAGCCATCTCTCCAGCCCTAGCCTGGACTAGCTTTTGATGCTGCTGCCTCTGTGTCCCCAGTGCTGAACTGACAGCTGTGGGCCACCACGTTCACAGTATCTTCTCAAACATCTGTTGCACTCTCAGGAAAATAATTTTCATTAGTTATTTCCAAAAGATCACTATATTCACAAAATACCCTTGTTTCTGTGGTGCCGTGGTCAGCTTTCTAGTTGCTGCGCAGAAAGAACCCAAGCAAAAGCGGCTTGTGGAGGAATGGGTTTATTAGGCTTACAGACTCGAGGGGAGACTCCATCCTGGCAGGGAAAACGATGGCATGAGCAGAGGGGTGGACATCACCTCTGCCACAGCACTGCAAACAGCGGCAGGAAGGTGTGCCAAACTTTGGCAAGGGGAAGCTGGCTTATAACCCCCATAAGTCCCCCCAACAACACAGCTCCAACAAGGTTCCAATTCCAAAACTGCCATCAGCTGGGGATCGAGCACTCAGAACATGTTTATTGGTAGGAGACACTTGGAACAAACCATCCCACCTCCTTAAACATCTCTTTGAGGAAAGTTTCAGAAAGAATTAACTGAGAGGGGAAGACCCGTTCTGAAATGGGTGGCCTAGTCCATGGGCTGGGGTCTCATACTGAATAAAGTGGAAAAACAGAAAGTGTCAGGCATGGAAGATCATCTCAGCACTTAGGAGGTCGAAGTAGGAGGATTGTCACAAGTTTGAGGCCAACCTACAGAGTGAATTCCAGGTGCGATCTTGCCTTCAAGATAAAATAAATGAATAAAAAAGAAGCGTCGAAAAGGAGAAAGCCAGTTGAGTAGTACGCTGGCCTGCCTGCCTTTCCCACCTGATGGATGCTCCCTGTCTGACTGTGAGACAAATAGACCCTTCTCCCCTTGACTTCTGAGGAAATGAGAAAAGGAATATGCCCAGCCCTTCGGTTTGTTAGATGCTATGAGCCCTCTAGAGAGGATGCAAAGTGTGAGGGAGGAAGGAGATGTGAATGAGTGTGGATACTGCACCACTTTCTCCAGGAACTCGGCATCCACAGGAGGTCCCGGGTTCCATCCCACACACATGCAGCCTGAGTGGTCATTGATGGAGCCTCAGTCACCTTGGCCTTGGTGCTGGTCCATCATCTTTTCTTTCTGCTGTTGATTTTTCTTTTCCAACTACATTGACACGAATTCTTACAAGCAGAATTCCTTCCTTGTGTGTTTGCCTAACACACTGTTCTTGGAAGCAATGCAGGGTATAAGTTCCAGGCATTTGTTTCGAGTCTCGTTTAATTAGCATTAATTCCTCCCTCTCAGAACTTGATAAGTCATTCTATTTCTGTACAGTGAAACGATAAGCCTAAGGGTGTCCAGCCATGTGCTGCTTCAACCTCTAATCTCGCTCCCAGACTCCCGAGTATCTGTGTCTCTGTCCATCTGTTGCGCCTTTGTAAGGGACTTGAAGATGAAGGATTACTCTGGGCACAGAGGAAAATGAGACGCACACATGCAGGTGAGGAGGAGGGGAGAGAGAGGAGCTCAGACAGCGGAGAGCCCTGGGGAACCAACCTGGAGTCACACTACGTGTCTCCAAGTGGAGCGGGGCTGGCACTACTCATTACATTTATTATTTTCCTCTGATACAGGGAATGAGGAAATTGTACTTATGTTATATGTTGCTGGGATGAATCTCCAAACCAGGCACAATTTTGGGGAGGAAAGTATTTATTATTGCACTAACAGATCCAGGGGAAGTTAAGGAAAAGGCTGGCCCCCTTTCACAGATCCTAGCAGAGACAGACAGCACAGCACTGCCAGAAGCCAGCAAGCACACACTGTAATTTACAAAAATGCAGAACTGCCAGACCGGATTCCGGCTTTTCTTTTGCGTATCTATCCCTAGAATTTTGCATCCAATTTAGAAAGGGTGTCATGACCCCAGGAGGCCAGGCCAAAGTGACACTTCCTCCAGCCAGAAGCCTGGAGACAATTAACAATTTAATAAACACAATTATAATAAATTCTATTGGGGGACACTTATTCAAACTACCACAGGCGGCACACGTCAGGTCTTGTGTAGGTAGCGTTAGCCACTGTGAGGTCATGAAATCAAGGCCACGTGTGTCTACGAGACAGTATTGTAAGCTCTCTGTTGGCTCTTACATTCTTTCTGCCACCTCTTCCACAGAGGTCCCTGAGCTTCGAAGGCTGTGATAGAGGTGTGGAGACAGAGAGTATTGCTATGTAGCCCAGGCTGGCCTCGAACTTGAAATCCTCCTACTTGAGTCCCCCAAGTGCTGGGATTATGAATCAGTGCCACTACGCCGGGCTCTTTAGTCTTTCTGAAATGAGCTAGTCTTGGGCTGGAAGTGGTGGTGCTAATCTCTGCCAGTGGAGGCAGAGGTAGAAGGCCACGCTGAGATTACATAGTGAATTCCAGGTCAGCCTGGGCTAGAGTGAGATCTTGCCTCAAAAAAAAACCCAAACCAACAAAAGAACAGAAAAGAAAATAGCCAGTCTTTCTGGAGACGTGATACCACACTGTGGTTTGAACTTGAATTCTCGGATACACTTGTTGGACATATATGCCATCCTGAGATGTAATGTCTATCTTATTCCAGTCTTTCTGTGTGTGAGCGCAGGTTGTGTGTGTGTGTGTGTGTGTGTGTGTGTGTGTGTGTGTGTGCCATGGCACACCTGTGGAGGTCTGAGGACAGCCTTGGCTGTTGGTCCTTGCCTTTCACTTTATTTTCTTGTTAGACACGGTTTCTGTTATTGGCCGGCCACTCTATCTGACGAGATTGGGCACGTTCAGGGTGGTACGGCTGTAGACTGTTGGCCACTCTATCATCTGCCAAGGTAACTGACCCATTGGCACCCAGGGATTCTCCTGTCCGAATCTCCCTTGTCGCCATTATGAAGCACTGAATTACGGCCACCGTGCCCAGCTTTCTGTGGGGTCTGGGGATTCTCACACGAAAATCCACCCAGCCAGCTCCCTAGCTCATGGATAGCCTCTGCTAAACCTCACTTTTGGTTCCTGTTTATTGCTATTGAGCTTTTGGAATTCCTTTTATATGCTGATGTTAATCCTGTGTCTGATACATGGTTTTTTCCCATCTCTTCAGGCTGACTCTAGTCACCTTGCTGGTTGCTTTGCCTTACTGAGAAGGGGCTCTCAGAGCTCCACCCACCCGCTGCCCCTTGTTTCTTGCTCCTTAGGGATCTTGTCGAAACTATTGTGGCTCATTCCCATGTCCAGGAGTGCTCCCTCTTGAGATTCTTTATTATTTTTTGGGGGGTAGGGTTGTTGAGAATCAGTCTCCTGTGCCCAGATTAGATTTGAACTCTCTGTGTATCCAAGGCTGACCTTGAACTCCTCATCCTCCTGCCTTTGCATCCTAGTGCTGAGATTTCTGGCATGTTCTGCCATATCCAGTGAGTTTATGTATACATAATATTTAATAATATAATTTAATAATATTTTGTAATGTATTTCGTAACATTTTTGTATGTTATATAATACTATCATTTGACACTGTTTTATAATATTATTTTATAATAAAAATTTATGATAAAAGTTTATGGAGCTGCAGAGACGGCTCTGCAGTTAAGGCACTTGCCTGCAAAGCCTAACAACCCCATCCCCATCCCCAGTACCCACTTAAAGCCAGATGCACAGAGTGGCTCATGCATCTGGAGTTCCTTTGCAGTGGCTGGAGGCCCTGGCCCTCCATTCTCTCTCTCTCTCTCTCTTGCTTTCTCTGCAAATAAATAAAATATAATATTTTAAAAAAAATATATAAATATTATTGAGACATAGTATTTGTACATCTTTATGGGATACATGATGGTCCCTAGGGAATCTTAAGTCCTGGTCAGGTGGCACACTGTTGTCCAGGGACAGCCACCACTACCACCAGTATGTGAAACCTCATGACCTTCTTGGGCCCTCTGATTTTTGGAGTTCGGGACCCCATCCAGGTGGAAGACGCACTTCTGTGTCTTCTATTGGGCGGGGAGGGCAAGGCCAGGGAATGTATGCTAGCTGGTAAGATTGGCGTGCACTTGTTTGTAGGGCTCTGAGAGACAGATTCTTAACTAGGCAGGACGTAACTGGTCACCAGAACACATGCTATTCCCCTTCAGGATCAAGTCAGCTCAGTTTCCACTCCTATTAATCTAAGAATTAGAGGGCTGGGCATGTAGCTTAGTTGGTAGAGTGCTTGCCTAGCTATGTCTTTTTTTTTTTTTTTAACTAAATTTATGAGAGAGAGAGGGGGGGGGTATGGGAGTGCCAGAGCCTCTTGCCACTGCAGACCCATGCACCACTTTGTGCATCTGGCTTTATGTGGCTACTGGGGAATTGAACCCAGTCCAGGCTTTGCAACCAAGTGCCTTTAACCGCTGAGCCATGTTTCCAGCGCCCCCTCTCCCACAACTCTTTTATTTTTAAAATTTTTTTTGAGACAAGGACTCCCTAGTCCAGTCGGCCTCCACTGTGCGGCCAGCCTCCTCCACAGTGTGGGGATAATGAGGCCTGAGCCATCGTTCTTTTTTTTTTTTTTATTGTCCATAATGAGTTACATTATTCAGTGGGCAAACAATGAGTTGTTATCCCCAATTCCCCGCTGCCCTCCCCTCGCCCCTCCACTGGATAACCTCCTCCATGGGTCGTCTGGATCAGTCCTTGTGGCAGGGGACCATGGATAGCCTAGTACTCAGCCCGGTTCTCCTGGCCCAAGTGTGTTGTTACTGAGGGGTGCCAGGCCTCTGGATCGTCTCCCCCACCACGGCTCTCACAATCTTTCCGCCCCCTCTTCTGCTCAGTTCCCTGAGTCGTGGTGGTGAGCCATCGATCTGAGCCTGTTTTTTTGTCTGACCACATAGCAATGGATCTCTTTCTGCACAAAATAGCACCAAGCTTCAGACGCCCCTCCACACCCACAGTTGCTAATAGAACCCAGGCGATGGGGATTGCAGAACAATCTCAGGACAGGTTTGCAAGTGAAACCCAGTGTTTAATTTTAAATTAAATTTTTTTTAGCCCAGTGTTTAGATTTAAGGGTCAGACCCTGGACCCTGACAACCCCCATGTGTCACTGTCCTTAATAACCCAAGTAAGGGCTGGAGAGATGGCTCAGCGGTTAAGGCACTTGCCTCCAGTGCCTAAGTCTCCTGCCTCCAGTGCCTAAGGACCTGAGTTCAATTCCCCAGGGCCCACATAAACCAGCCCCACAAAGTGGTGGCTCTGGTTCTCTCTCTCTCTCTCTCTCTCTCTCTCTCTCTCTCTCTCTCTCTCTCTCTCTCCTCTGCTTGAAAATGAATAAATAAAATATTTTAAAAAATAACCCAAGTCAACTACTACATTAGTGAAAAGCAGGAAAAAGGAGGATTTATTCAATATGGCCATATTCGAAAGAGAGAAAAAGAGGTCCAATACCACCCTCACCCCCTAATCTTCTGGGACTGGCATGAAGTTTAGGTTTAAGTAGTGGCTAGAAATAGGCCTAGGTACAGAGTCCTGGTCACCATGTGGTGCCGCCCGTCAATTTTGGGCTCCAATCTGTCCTGCGTGGTGGTGACAAATTGTCATGACCTAGTGAAGTCTCCTCCAGAGAGCTGGAGGCTTTTCAGCCTCCTTTTCCTGGGGGAAAATTCCAATTTCTTGGGGTGTCTGGTTTCAATAATCTGCTAAATTTAGGGAGGGGCACAAGTGTCTCTTTGGACTATCTTGGCGTCTGTCCTGATGGCTGCACATTGTCTGGGGGCAGGTCCCCAGCTGCGAATCCACCTGCAAGGAATGTGCTTTTGTCAGTCGGCCCAGGAGTCCGGGATGAAGGTCCTGTGATGTGAATGAACGTCCTTTGCCATGCACAGTGACGTTCCAGGAGGCTGGGCAGGGTTCTTTGCTATAAAGAAGGTACTGGCTACTGGCTTTTGGAACGTCGCTCCCCCGTGGCTAGCTCTCAGCTTCGCTGTGACAGTCAGTGGCTGGGACCAGGGCTCTGTTTTTTTGTTGTTTTTTTCTGCCACCGCAGCCTGCGAGGGAGTAGACGGCAGGGGGCTTCTCTCTGGGGAAACCATTGGGTTCTCTGCGCTTGCTGCTCTCTGGGGACTCCAGGTCCCCGCGCCATGGCCAGCGCGCCCCAGGCCGCCCTGGCCCACCAGGTATCACCACCCGGGTCCTGGCAGAGATGGAAGGATCGTGGCTCCGGTCCCCAAGTCCCCAGGGTCCCCAAGTCCCCAGGGAAGGCCTGCCCACCCCCACCCCACCCTCGCACCTCCTGGATCGCTTCTCCCATCAGAAACCCTCAGACCCACCTCGGCAAGGTCCTCCTGGCTAGGACCTAGCGCCTCGGGTCGCCATCACCGGGGACGCACGCACTCAGGGGGTCGCCATGGGGGATGCTTTGGAGGAGAAGGTGGGAGGCACACAGCCTGTGTGCCTTCGCCACCCCGAAATTATCCCGACCCCAGCCTCTCCCTGTCTGGACCCATTTCTTCCTTCTTTTCACGGCTATTTAAGCCAATCAGGTTCTCCCCCATGCCTGCGCCTCTCTAGCACGAGCTACGCATCTGTGTCCCTATCATTTAAGTTGTCCCCCCCCCCAAAGAGGCTTCTGTTCCTAAGAGGTTGGGTCTGGTGGCCCCCCAGCATCCAGGGACCCGGTGCGCAGAGGGTCCGGCTTCTCTTTGCAGCCTGCGCTTTGTGCGCTTGGTGATTGACAGGACCATGAGGCAGAGCGCGCGCCCCGGAGATTTTTCTATAAATGGCTTAAAACCCTAGTCTAGACCGATTTACTGGGACACGAGGGAGACAATTGCCTTCTTGTTTCTTCCCTGGTGGTGATCCCTGGCTCCTGGGCTGACCTGGAATTTTACGATCCCTCCCTAAGCTAACAGAGTTTAAAGACAGAAAATCAGCCTGGACCTGGAGCAGTGTGGGGAGAGGGCAGGCGCTGGCTGGGTCTGGTCCCCGGTGTCTTTAGATTGTCGCCTTGTCGCTGCTGCCTTTTGCTGTGTGCTGGGATGGTGAGTGATTAGATGGAGGTGTTCGATGCATCAATGGGTCGTTAACCCCCCTGGCTCTGCTTTAACGGAGGGTTAATTTTTCTTGAAGGATTGCAATGGATGTTCAGAAGGATATGCCGGAGCAGAAGCAGGCTCCCAGGAGGTGGTGGAGACTTTTAAGGTAAGTTGCTGGCTCAGGAGGTTGTGACATTTAGCTGAGTGGGCGAGGGGGGGAGGGATGGGGGGCATTTTCACAGTTAGATTTGTTTTGATGCATTTTAAATGACACTCTGTAGGGGAGTCATTTGGGGAGGACTGTCACCATTCAGCACTATCAAAAATGATCCAGCAGCCCATCGCTTACTTTGCTTCATGCATCCCTCACTTTTATAGTGAAATGACCAATTCATGAATAGACACCTGGACATTATTTACTGTTTGTGTCCGCTCTGCACTGTCCTCATGATGTGTCTGGTCAGCAGCACTGAATATTTTTTCAGTCAAAAATGTGCACTGCTTTTGTATCTGACTTCCGTGGCTCATTTAATATTCAACAATCACGTGCTTCAGAGGGGAATAGTTGGGGGGGGGGCTGAGATAAGACTCCTGTAGAGTACTTGGAGTCCTGCACATCCATTGGGAAGATGGATTACTGTTCCTCACCCATCCTTCTCCACCTGCCCCCAGCCATGGAGATTTCTGTTCTCTTTTCTGCCTCACCCTGCTGCTTTCCGGCCGGAATCACTCACTGTCAATTGTCACCCACAGTACAGAGTGTCCTCATGACCTCACATACTGGCAGAGTTCAGAGAAGGACTGAAGCTTGAGTCATCGTTAACACACACACACACACACACACACACACACACACACACACACACACACACACAGAGTGCTAGTCACAGCCAACCAAAAGATAATTCAAGATATGGTATCTCTGCTCACATGCGGTTTTTTTAAAGCCAAAATAGAATGCCGTAAATACACTATAGTAAGTCTGTGGGTTTTGCCTGTATAGTATCTGATGCCTTAAAGATTTGTTGTGCTCTGCTAATGTGTAAAGACTGTGTTGATATGCTTGAAGACTTATGATTCTGAGATATAGGTTCTTAAAAGAATGAGGTAAGGTCTGGGGGAGATGGGTCAGTGGCTAACGAGCTTTCCTCACAAGGGTGAGTACCGGAGTTCTGATCCCTAGAACCACAGAAAGCCAGATGCCATAGCCCAGGTTCATCCCAGTGTTCCTTGGAGATAGGAGAATCCTTTGAAAGTTTCAGGTCAGTTAGCCTGGTGGAAGCAGCAACAAGAGACCCTGTCTCAAACCAGATGGAAAGCCGGGCGTGGTGGTGCACGCCTTTAATCCCAGCACTCGGGAGGCAGAGGTAGGAGATCGCCGTGAGTTCAAGGCCAACCTGAGACTACAGAGTGAATTCCAGGTCAGCCTGGACTAGAGGGAGACCCTACCTCGAAAAACCAAAAAAAAAAACAACAAACCACAGATGGAAGGTTGTCCTTCCGACCTCTCTGTGGGCGACACACACATTCAAAGATTAAAAGAAGGCAAAAGGGTAACAACATGATAGTCTCCAACGTTCATTTCACAAAAAATTCAGTAAGTTTCTTTTTTTATTTAAACATTTTTTATTAGTATATAAATATATATTAACATAGCAAGATGTTCAGTATCATGTGTTATTAGAGAAAACCCCTTAAGACCAAGAAGTCACGCCCCTTCATGCATTAGATATTCTCCCCCACCATGGCTCTTACAGTCTTTCCTCCACCTCTTCTGCAGATTTCCCTGAGTCGTGGTGGGTGAATTTCAAGCTTGTATAATTGTTGAGTTCTTAAGAGTCTCTGGATTTCGGACTATTTTGGGCACCCTTGGTGTCTGTCTTCGTTATCCTTCCTTAGGATATCTGCCTTGCTGTGGGAATAACTCTTTTGTTCATCACGCTACTTAGAGACGTTGTCAGGACCCCAAATGGCTCCTGCTTGGATGTCCCCCATCAACTCAGGTCCTATTGGTGGAATTCAGTTGTCCAACGTTCTTGTTGATTTCTGAAAAAAATTCAGTAAGTTTCTTAAAGGAAAGAGATCAATATCTTTCCCCTCCCCCCAAAAAACTCTTTATGATTTTATACAAAAGATTTTTTTTGCCAAGTAAAGAACAGTTAGAGTCTCCAGTACCCACATAAAGCCAGATGCACAAAGTGGTTATGCATCTGAAGTTCATTTATAGTGGCAGGAGGCCCTGGTGTGCCCATACTGTCACTGCCCACTGCCCGCAGGGGCAATGATAAAACATACACACACACAAACACACACATACCGCATATGGGTGGAAGAATGCGCATTCTCTCTTTATTTCTCTCTCTCAGATCTTATTGCTCATACCTCATGCCTCATGCCTCATACCTCATACCTCTTGCAGATATGCTACAGAATATATATATATATATATATATATATATATATATATATATATAGAGAGAGAGAGAGAGAGAGAGAGAGCTCCTTGCCAATCAGGGAGCTATTTATTGGTCTATGACAAGAACCTGTGGGCATGATGTGCAAATAGCCTAATCAGGACAACCTCCTGAAACTCATTAAGCCAAGCCCCTCTTGGCAGGCTGTCAGGTGCCGTCCAAGACTAAGCCAGGGGGTGCCTCCAAAGGCCCCCAAAGGCTTTTGCCCCTGACACATACTCTCTGTGTCTGCCTCTCTCTCTGTCTCAAATAAATAAATTTTTTTAAAAAAGAACTCAGAATGTGAGCAGTCAATTTTTTGGTGAAGATTTGTACCCATTGGATTTGAAAGGAGAGAGGACATGGGCCAAGCCTGCCATATGATGCGTGTGCTCATTGTACATACGTGTTGAGGCTATATTGATAATTTGGGGAAATACAGTTACCTGTTGTGTAAAAGGATCAACTTTGTTTGTTTTGGTTTTGGCGATGAGGGTTAAACCCAGGGCCTCACATGAGCTTAGCCAGCCTGCTTGCTCTTGAGCCTCACCCCTACCCTGGGCCTTGGTTCTAGAGAATTCTCTCTGTCTTTGCTCTTCTATCCATGTGTGATCTTTTCTGTTGCCTTTCTGTTCAGTTGCTTCCCCTCCCCCACCATGATGAGGTCATGTCAAAATCGGGAGGCAGGTTTTTTTTTTCTTCTTTTCTTTCTTTCTTTCTTTGAGGTACGGTCTCGCTCTAGCCCAGGCTGACCTGGAATTCACTATGTATTCTCAGGGGGACCTTGAACTCATGGTGATCCTCCTACCTCTGCCTCCTGAGTGCTGGAATTCAAGGCTAGGCCCTTCTTTGAAAGCTATGGATTTCTCCTGCTTCAGGGAACTTTATAGAATTCAACAGTTCAGACCTTGATCCCCTTCTTTAGCCCTCATATTCTAAAGGAGTGTCCTTCCATGCCATCTAAGGCCTTCTTACCAGAGTAAGATGCCCAGGGACTTGGGGTAGACCAGATGACCCTCTGAGGTCCTGTAGACCTGTTCTGAACAAGTCTAACTTCTGTGGTCACTGCCAAGAAGGCCGCTGTGCAGGGCAGCTGGCTGAGTTTATGTGCCCTGTGTTTATCAGTATTTCTTATCCTTTCACCATCATTGGAGCATTCCAAATTCCTCCACTCACATATGGTATGAAGCAGCTTGACTCTGAGGCCATTGAGAGTGTGGAACATTACTGTGCAAATATGATATTGGAAAATAGAGAAGGGCATTTGTAAGGATCACTTTCTTTCTTTGGTGTGTGTGTGTGTGTGTGTGTGGTGGGAAGGGTTGGGGCTAACTTTTCCTCTGTAGCCCTGGCTGGTCTGGAGCTCCCAGTGTCCACCGGCCTCAGCTTTCTTTTTTTTTTTATTTTATTTATTCATTTCAAGCAGAGAAAGAGAGAGAGAGAGAGATTGAGAGAGAGAAAGCGAGAGCGCATCAAGGCCACCACCTTGTGGGTCTGGCTTATGTAGGACCTGGGGAATTGAACCTAGGGCCTCAGGCACTGGAGGCAAGTGCCTTAACCGCTAAGCTATCTCTCCAGCCCCGGCCTCAGCTTTCTGATTGCTTGCAGGTGCGCACCACCACGACCACCTTATAAAATAAGTTTCCCAAGAACTACATTTTATGTCCACTAAGAACCAGTCTCAGCTTCAGTTAATATTGTGTTTTTTTTTTAATTGTCCATAATGAGTTACATTGTTTAGTGGGCCAATAATGAGTGTTATCCCTAATTCCTCATTGCCCCCCCCAATCCCCAATCAGCTGGATATCCTCCTCCGTGGGCCGTCTGGATCAGTCTTTGTGGTAGGGGACCATGGATAGCCCAGTCTTCAGCCGGGTTCTCCTGACCCAAGTGTGTTGTTACTGAGGGGTGCCATACCTCTGATAGTCTCCTCCACCACGGCTCTCACAATCTTTCTGCCCCCTCTTCTGCTCAGATCCCTGAGTTGTGGTGGGTGAATATTAAGGATGCTTTAATGTTGTGAGCTTAGGGGTTTTTGTGTTGAGAATCGTTGGTTTCTGTCTCACTGGCTTATCGTGAGTTGATTGAATGGCTGTGGCTGTGGGTCCCCTGTTCATCCTGTCATTCTCTGCAGGGTTCCCTATGGATCCTCCATGATATGACTGTGGTGGCTCATCTCTTGCCAGGATCTCAGCTTTCTGCCTGTGGTCAGTTGGTAGGGTTATGGGGGCCACAGTTCTCTTGCTGCATCCTGAAAAATACAAACACAATCTTCATCAGAGAGTGAGAGCAGTATAGGTTAACAAATATACACCATTCTGGATTCCCTAGATTCTATTTTTAGTAGCCTCCCCGTCAGTCGCTCACATAGTGCATCTTTTCTTGGGAGCCCAAGAGTACGGGATCTGGTGCATATCTCCCTGAATCCCCAGTTCCAATCAAGGGTCCCCCCTCACTGAGTGGAATAATTGGCCAAATTTAATAGCTATTGATTGTCTTCCCCAGGTCCAGGCTCCTCCATTGCACAAGTGCTCCTTTCTTGGTTTGCTGTTCTCTCCCAGTGGGAGGTGTGCTCAGCCTACTCATGGCCGCAGACTGTGTTTCATGTCAGTGGTCCGCTTACTCCAGCTGTCGTTATCTGCGTCCCCTGGCAGCTTGTGTAGTGCCTTCCAGCACTGCACTAACTGCCATCTGGGGGCTGGTTACCATTCCAGACCACAAAGGGTCTCTCGATGCTGATCGATGGCATTCTGTGGTTTCTTCAGCAACAGGGTTTTTGCCTCAGGCCTGGGGAGGGCGTTCAAGAAATATTGTGTTTTTAAACTTTTGATCTCATCCAACTGTGTCACCCTGTTATTTTGGTACACTTAGGTTAATTTTTTCTGAGCTCTGGGTAAAAATTACCTTTACTGGGCTGGAGAGATGGCTCAGCGGTTAAGGCACTTGCCTCCAGTGCCTAAGGCCCCGGGTTCAATTCCCCAGGACCTATATAAGCCAGACCCACAAGGAGATGGCCCTAGTGCGCTCTCTGTGTCTCTCTCTGTGTCTCTCTCTGTCTCTCTCTCTTCCTCTCTCTGCTTAAAAATGAATAAATAAAATATTTAAAAAAAATTACCTTTACTTTCCAGAATTGCAGAAATTGTCTCATGAAGGATTCTGACTTCTGGATGCAATTCTGAAGGTCACACAGTTGGGTTGTTCTTTGATAAAACTGGATACAAGACAAGGCAATCCTTATGTTGGAATCAGAGTGAGGGCATTACTATTGTTACTATTCCATCACTAAGCGATCCTCCCTGTCTTTTGAAAAGCTGTGGTTGGCTGCTGACTCAAATAGAATGAAGACATGGAAATGTAATGATGTGCACTCGGCGCTTAGAATTTCAACTATTAGGAGAACATCGATTTGAGCAGAAACACACCTCATTCTATACCCCAGTTTTGCTATTAACTAATTCTACTGCTTTGGAACATTGTGACCTATGGGTGATTTTAGAGTTCTTTGTATTCCTGTTTTGACAACATTGAGTGTTGAACCCCAGGCCTTATGAATGCTAGGCAAATGCTCTCCTACTGAATTATAGCTTCAGCCCCAAAGGTGTATTAAAGAAAAGATTCAGAACACACAGTTGCATATACCGGACTGCGATCAGACATCTCAGCCTTGGCCATGCCTTGCATCCGGTCCTAACGGTTCCTGGTTGCTTTGAGACTGGGTCTCATGTATCCAGGGTTGGCCATGAATCTGCTATCCAAGGATGACCTTGAACTTCCCACCTCTTGAGTTCAGAGAGGCCATGGATACCACTATACCCAGTTCAGTTGATGCATTGCTGGGGCTTGAACCCAGGGCTTTGTGCATGCCAAGGAAACACTACCAACTAAACAAATCTCCCTGAGGAGTTCCACATCACCATCCCAAACTTTTTGCTTTTTGCTTTTCCCTGCCTGTGCCGCTGAGTTCTAGGCTTCTGACGTGAAGCCCAGCCTCCCAAGGGTGGGGCTGAGACACGCTTTTCGGAGTCCTTCAAGTGATACTAATGGGCAGGCAGGGCTGCAAAGCACACACTATCTCCCTTGCAGATCTCGTCCCCTTGAGGGCAGGCCTGCAAAAATCTGGGGCTGAGGAGCTCCGTGACCTGTGCCACCCCTCAGGGTCCCTGCTCCCTGGCTTCTTCCTGCTTCTTATCCAAGAGGAGGAAAGAGAACCCTTGCCTCTGGCAGCTCCTCAGAGGTCCCTTAGTGGACCCAGGGTAGAATGGTGGGCCTGGCTTCCTCTACCTGCCCAGCTTGTGTAAACCACATTCCAGAGAAAGAAGCAGCTGGTTGGGATACAGTCCCAGCTCCCTGAGGACTGGAATGTGGGTTCGTGAACAAGGGAGGATCCGCTCATCCTGACTCACCCCCGGCCTGTCTTTCCCAACGCTGGCAACCGTGGGGTCTCTGTGACCCTTCCCCATTCCCCCACGTACACTGCATTTCTGTCATCCTGAGTGAGATCTCGCCTCAGGGCTTTTCTGCCTGACATGCATTGCTTTAGCCATCTAGATAGGCAACCTTCTTTCTCCAGTCAAGAGGGACCAGATACCATGAGGCAGGACCTCCTGACCACCATTCCCTCTCTCCACCCATTTAAAGTTCATTCTAAATCACTTTCTTCCTTCATAACACTTATCAATTTTATTTTAATTTTAATTTAATTTAATTATTTATTTTATTTTATGTTTGGGTAGGGTCTCGCTCTAGCCCAGACTGACTTGGAATTCACTATGTAGTCTCAGGGTCGCTTTGAACTCACGGGGACCCTCCTACCTCTGCGATTAAAGGCCTGCACCCCCACACCTGGCACATTAATCAGTTTTTGACATCTTCTTTTCCGATTCTTTCTTTCCCCTCAAGAGCACTTAAAGGTACTAGGTGGAGTGAATAAACAGTCTGTCCCTGTGGTGTGAGCCTCCCCAGGGAGGAAGGGCTGGACCTTGGCAATCTTGGTACATTCTGTGCTTTACTCAGTGCACTCCCTGAACCTTGAGCTGCTGTAGCCAATTTTATTAAGTCAGTAAAAAGGCAGAACACAAAGAAAAATAAGGTCGATGAAGAACAAAGTTAGGGGACTAGGGAAAGGGGGACACCTTGAATTTGATGTGAGGCAGGGTTCACAATGTAATGGAGGAACTGGGGCTCCAGAAAGTTGGAGTTCCCAACTACTTCGAATGCACCTTCAAACTTAAAATATCCCAATTCTTTTTTTTTTTTTTTTTTGGTTTTTCGAGGTAGGGTCTCGCTCTAGCCCAGGCTGACCTGGAATTCACTCTGTAGTCTCAGGGTGTCCTTGAACTCAAGGCGATCCTCCTACCTCTGCCTCCCAGTGCTGGGATTAAAGGCGTGCGCCACCACGCCCGGCTCAATATCCCAATTCTTGTACTATAAGATTAAAGAATTAAAATTATAGACCACCAGAGGATATAGTAGAGTGGGAGACTTGATTTCAAAGGAAATGAGAAGTCACAGACATCTCCAGCCACTAGTGTGGAGGGCCACATGGGGGAGGTTTCAGCCACATACAATCAGTGCTGCTCAGCCAAACAAGAAGAAGAAGGGAAGCTATCAGAGGACTCCCCCATCATGAGGACAAAGGTTCACGTGGGAAAGAACCCCAGCCCCTCACCACAGCCAGAGCCTTACCCAAACCTGGAGCCTGAGGGGTCAGATGTCTCTCTGCTGGTAAACCCTGAGGAAGAAAGTGACTAGATTCCCTGGCCCAGGTGAGGGGAGAGACAGCTGGTTGGTCTATCCTTGACCAATCAGCTCCAGGATTAGGTTCGAACTCTAGTTAGAGACACCTCCCTCTCAGGGGGAGGGGGTCAGGCCTGAGATGGGTGGAGCCTGCCTGAAAGTTCAAGTTCAAGGACACTACTCCCGGTTACCTTTGGAGGTCCCAGTCATCCTAGACTGTCACAGGAGTTTCACTTTGACAGTATTGCTGAAACGTGACTGTAGAGGGTTCTGTGGCTCCGTGGGAAATGTTTGCCCCACAAGGCTGAGGAGCAGAGCTCAGTTCTAGCGCCCAGGCCATCATGGCAGCCCACCAGCAACGCCCGCATTCAGGAGGTGGACACCAGTGCATCTCTGGAACAAGCTGGACGAGCGAAGCTGATGAGCTCTGGGCTCAGCTGAGTGTGGGCTGGAGAGATGGCTCAGCGGTGAAGGCACTTGCTTGCAGAGCCTATCGACCTGGGTTCAGTTCCCCAGCACCCACGTAAAGCCAGATGCACAAAGTGGTGCATGCATCTGGAGTTTGTTTGCAGTGGCTGGAAGCCCTGGCATATCTCCCCCCCCC
>PVHP010034815.1:0-18844 GCA_004024765.1 Zapus hudsonius
TCCAGAGGCATGGCCAGGAGAACCTGGCTGAATACTAGGCTATCCATGGTCCCCTGTCACAAGGACTGATCCAGACGACCCATGGAGGAGGTTAGCCAGTGGAGGGGGGAGGGGAGGGCAGCGGGGAATTGGGGATAACAACTCATTGTTTGCCCACTAAATGTTGTAACTCATTATGGACAATAAATTAAAAAAAAATGTTGGCAATGCTCTGTTTACCTTGAAAGTGTATTATACTCTGACCACCTTTTTCTCAGCATTTTTTCATTATAAGTGCTTGGTCATGGGCTGGGGAGCTGGCTCAGCCAGTAAATTTTTTGCTGTGCACGCATTAAGAAGTGGTGTTTGGATCTCCAGCACCCATGTAAAAAGTCAGGCATGGTGGTACATGTGGGTAATTCCAGCAATGCAGAGGTGGAGACAGGAAGATCCTGCGGGCTTGCTGGCTAGTATATTTAGCTGAACTGGAGAGCTATAGGTACAAAAGAGACCCTGTCTAACAGAATAAGGCGGTCAGTGATTGACGAAGGCACCCAATGTTGACCTCTGTTGACATGTCGTCGAATGAACATCTATCATGCATATACATAGGTGCACAAAAAAAAAAAAAAACTTGCTTGGTCAAAGATGAACAAGTGATCTTATTTCTTATAATTTTAGCATATCAGGAAACCTTTCCCAATCTTAGAGGCTTGCAGACAATACTGGTTCCTTCAGAGAATCCTCTCAGATTGCCATTACTTTAATACTTTTAAATACAGGTGACCCAGAAGAACACTGTCCTTAGCCCATTTTTTTCTGTTTCTACACGACTTTGGCATTAATTATATTTTTTGAGGCAGGTCCTCACTCTGTAACTCTGGCTGACCTGAAATCACCGTGTACCACAAGCTAGTCTTCAACATGGAAGCAATCCATCTACTTCATTACACACATGAGCCACAAAAAGCAGCTTAAAGGTTAGTTTTTTGCTGTTTAGGTTGTTTGTTTGCAGTACTAGGGATTAAACCTTGTGTACACTAGGCAAGCACTCTACTACTGAGATATACTGAGTCTTTTTTTTATTTTTCAAGGTAGGGTCTCACTCTAGTCCAAGCTGACATGGGATTCACTATGTAGTCTCAGGGTGGCCTTGAACTCACAGCAATCCTCCTACCTCTGCCTCCTGAGTGCTGGAATTAAAGGAGTGCGCCACCACGCCAGGCTAGGCATTAATTTTTAATGAAGCAAACAATCGCAACTATTTCAATCTCTCATCCAGGTCACACATCAGACTGATTCCAAATGTCTGCAAATACCTACATAAAGAATTCAACCAAGTTATCTTCAACTACTGTCTTTTTGACTACAGAGATCAGAGAACACACCATGAAGGTGTATTTGATGAGGCTCTTTGAATAAACTAGAGATAGGGTTAATCAATCAGCAAGCCAAAGCAACTGATATAAACAACAATCAAGCAGAAAAGCACAGGATTTGTCTTGAATTACAATTATATAACATACTTTCTAAATATTCTGTTTTATGCCTTATAAGCACTTTTTTTTCCCAAAAAAATGAGCAAACCCACATAGTAATGCTACTCTCACTTTTGTCTAGAGAAGCTTCTCTTTTTCAGATGGCAGCAACCACTGGGATAATGAAAAAGACATCATAGTGCTGAGAAGAAATGACAGTGGAGTGTTCAGCACTAGGACATCTTTATCACATTTTCTGAGGTTCAGGGTCTATTGAAGAAAAGGTAGAAAGATTATAAGAGCCAAAGAAAAGGTAGGACTGCCTACAACGCAAACTTCCAGACACAAAACAGTCTTGATATTCATGACTTTACAGTGCCTGATAATACCTAAACATATTGGGAGGAAAAGATGATGACACCAAAACAAAACAGAGAATAATTGAGAGGGGGAAGAAATGTGGGAGAGGGCCACGGGAAGGAAATCATAATGTTAATGGTTAATGGTCTATAATTATGAAAGCTATTAATAAAAAGTTTTTTAAAAATCTGTTTCAGTACTTTATTCCATATGTCCATAGGCATTAACAACTAACTTCCATAAAATGTTTGATAAGACATTTTAGAAGATAATCTATTTAAAGCACAAAATCATGC
This sequence comes from Zapus hudsonius, assembly GCA_004024765.1. NCBI lineage: Eukaryota > Metazoa > Chordata > Mammalia > Rodentia > Dipodidae > Zapus > Zapus hudsonius. Next base: position 2,114 of record PVHP010034815.1, read on the forward strand.
CAATTAGTCAGCTTTCCATAATTAACAGTGCTATAATACATTTTACTCAACAGTTTTCTTGGACATCTATATGGCCAATATATAACATAGTTACCTTACAAGTTATAAAAACAAGAGTTTCTTATCTTCTCTACAACCTTCAAACCAACCACCCTCCATACAAGAATATTATATAGAAATGACAAATTGCCTGTAAGAAATATAAACGTTCAATATATTATATTAATCTAGTAAGCTCAGATGTGGACTAAGTGCACATTACTAACTTAATACTCATCAAAAGATGAATTTTCCTTTTGTAGTATTACATCAAAATGAGTATACAAATTATAGACAATTTCAAAACATTACATTAAAACTAGGGCACAAAAATTATCATCCACCAATCCTTACAAACTTTTACAAAATTGGTTTGTAACAAAGCAGGTTTTAATGGAATGTAGATATACAGGATGAATGCTGCACTGTGTTGCTGCCACCATGGATGATTGTGCACCAACACATGAAAGGTTATACAAGCTTGCTCCTGAGATACCAGGAATGCAGCCCCTTGGCACTTCAACTCTCTGAGTAATCAACACTTATGAATACTTATTATATAGCTTCTTTACTCTTGTCATAAAGTGAATAAAACCCATGACTACTAGACTTTTCACTTAAATATAGAAACTCAAAGACAATGTCAGGTGTTTTTCATAATCTATACAACTATTGTGCAACTATAGTTATACTGATCAGTCATCTGGTTGATTATCCATAACCATAAAGAAATAGCTTAGCTTTCATTCATTTGTGGCAATAATTGCATAATATTTTACAAAGGTTTCACCTAGGGCAAATGACTTAACTGAATGAAGTAACCATCTTTCAGATGTTATCAGGTCACAGATGCTGAAAAGTTTAAGAAATGCATATTTTAAAAGATATTCCTTTTTTCCTGTATAACTTAAACCAAGGGGCTAGAGATAGATGGTTCAGGGGTTGAAGCAGAAAGACCAGAGTTGAATTCCCTAGTACCCTCGTAAAGCCAGATGTACAAGGTGGCGCATGTGGGCCACTTTAGTTGGTTTGCAGTGGCTGGAGGCCCTCTACGCCCATTCTCTCTATCTGCCTCTTTCTCTCACTCACTATCTCTCAAAATAAATAAATAAATAACTTAAACATATGCTATTTTACAGCATCCCAATGTGCTTACTTGCTCTAAATAGTTAATCAAGATCAAATCTCTTTGCCAAATGAGTGCCCCACTGCTCTACGCATTACATTCTGACAAAGGAAACCTTGAAGACATTTATATGTTATATTAATAAAGCATGGGCTCGCATCAATTTCCTTTCTAAACCCAAATGTTTTGTACCAAACTAGAGATGTGGCAAACCAAAAATCAGTAGATGGGAAGAAATAATAAAGATTAGGGTAGAAAATAGTGATATCAAGACAAAAAAAATACAAAAAAATTTGAAATGTAGAGCTCATTCTTTACAAGGATAAACAAGATAAATAAACCTTAGGAAATCTGAGACGCCTCGCAATGCTGTAAGTACAGTGTGATGGATCATTCTGTTCAGAGTTAAAAGACCTGAATGTAATGAGAATTATGGACTGTGAGGTTTGGCTTACGAGGGTGAGAACGAACTTTGTCAGGACTTTGTTAGAAGCAGTCTGTGTGAGAGGCTTGCTGCATTCTATCTGCCTGTGTCCTGGAAACCTGTGCAGGGTTGCTTGACGTAAAGATGAACTGGTGTGAGCAGATGGAGATGGCACAGAAAGAAAGATCTTTGGGTCGAAACTGCTGCTCATTCACCTGCAATTGTTTGAGAGATTACAACCATTGAGATTCAGCCAGCTAGTCTGCATTGAACAGGGAGAATCCGGACTCTTTGAAGTAAGGGGCCTGAATGCTTTGATCTACCCTGGATAATAGCCCACCTGGTTCTGTGGAATGGAGATTGGTTAGAAAGAGAGGGTCATTGGATTTGCACAGTTTTGTTTTTGAAAAATGGCCATCGGCGCGTGAAGCAGGTGTGCAAGGTTGCCTGCATGGAGCCCGATGGGGCCATGAGGATGAACTGTGGGTTGCAATGGAGACCCAAAGAATTCCAGGAATATTGATGGGTGCCAAGGTGAGCTGCCAGCACTGGATGAAATTTCCTGGACTGTGAGTAGCCAAGTTAGAGGGGCAGAATTGAATCTTCAAGAGACTTGTGTTATTGGTTAGAATCATTAAGCTTGGAGTTAGAGATTGATGGTGCCCTGTTTGTTTTAAATCTTGTATTGGTCAATCTGTTTTTGCTATGCCTCATATGTTTTGCACTGTGAATGTTCTGTGCCATTACGGGTTTGTTTTTGGTATTATGACTCAATTTAAAGCTGTGGGGACTTAAGAGTTGAGCTGAACACATTGTATTTGCATCATGTATGATTATTTGTGGGGACCAGGGGCGGACTGTCATGGTTTGATCCAGGTGTCCCCCACAAACAAATAAATGTGTTCTGATAGATCGATCCTCAGCTGATGACAGTTTGAGTTTTACAACCTCGATGAAGCTGTTTTGTTGGGGGCGGGCTTATGGGGGTTATAAGACAGCTTCCCCTTGCCAGCATTTGGCACACCTTCCTGCCGCTGTTTGCAGTGCTGTGACAGAGGTGATGTCCACCCCTCTGCTCATGCCATCATTTTCCCTGCCAGGATGGAGTCTCCCCTCGAGTTCATAAGCCAAATAAACCCTTTCCTCCACCAGCCGCTTTTGCTCGGGTTCTTTCTGTGCAGCAACTAGAAAGCTGACTGCAACAGATATGTATGTTAGTTGAAGTAAAGTCAATAGTAGAGGCCAGTGAACAAGAAAGGAGCTCTAAGGGAGGGAGTAGAAGGAAGATCTAAAGGGGGGGTATTGTATACATATAAGTAAATAATAAGATTACTAGGGGGTGCAATGGCCTTACTGAGGCAAAGTGAAGGGATTGAATAAAGGATGGGTGAGAGGAGAGTCAACCAAAATTTAAAAGGTTTAGAATAAGCCATATGGAAGCCTACTTCTTTGGATAATGGCTCACCCAGAAGCCATAGATTGTTACTAGAAAAATTTCAGTGCCAGGGATCGGATAGCTTCCAGTGAGTTGTTGGCCAAGGAAGTTCCTGAGGCCCCCAAAACATTAAAGACCATTGCCAAGGCTCTTGGTTGCCCACCAGAATGAGATGGTAAGACCTTAATGCCAAAGACTCAAAATGATTTGGCTGCAGGTCACTGAGAAATCAAGCTGGAGCTGAACTGGAAACCCAGTTAACCAGATGACAAAGCTGGAAAAAGTTACAAGTGCATGTAGCCCTATAGGAGAGAGAAGACATCAACAGTGGTAAACAGTAGTGGACCTTGCAAGCCTTAAGATTGGCCAGCAAAGCCAAAGGAGCCAACAGGTGCAATGGTGGCATGTCTGCTATGGGGGAAATCAACCGCTCTCTAATTGGACTGGAGGCCAGCTTCACAGAAGGGAATGCAAGCCTAGTACTGAAAACCTAGTAAAAAGCCTATGGTAGGGAAGGCCATGAGCCTTAGGGAAGTAATGCCTACTATTGCCTAGCTTAATGCAAGTATTATGTCTACCAAACTGACTTGTAAACACTTTTTAAAAATGTGTATACCCATATACTAAAGCTACTCTCACTTTTGGCTAGAGAAACTTCCCTTTTCAGATGGTGGTGTTAAAGGAAGGATAAGACTGCTTAGAGTACAGTCTTCCAGGCATAAAATGGCCTTGATATTCATGACTTTGCAGTGACCAACACTACCTTCATACAACCTTCAAAATGGGAGGAAAAGATGATGGTATTGAAACAAAATAGCGACTAATTGAGAAGGGGGAAAGGACATGATGGAGGGTGGATCTGAAAGGGGGAAAGTGAGGATGGGAAAGGATTGATTTTGGTTTGTCTACAATTATGGAAGCTGTCAATAAAAAGTTTCTTAAAAAAAGAAACAGTATTATCTTTTGGGCAGAAATGATTTAGAATGAGCCACTCAAAACCTATTTAATTAATTAAATTTAAACCCTTTTCATTGCACTAAAAATATTACCAATAAAATCAATTTGTAAGTATTGCTACAAGTTAAACCATCTGATTAAACCTGTTAAGTTTCAATCCAAGGAACACTGATTCCATCATAATAATCATTCTCATTACATAAAAAAGACAAGAATACATTAAAATCACATTAATATTACTTACCCTGCTCATAGAATCAAAGCACTTCCTGACCAAAGATTCCACATCATTAGGTCTATCTTGAACATTTATCCAGTCTAACAAAGAAACATTAAAAAAAGGAAGATCACTGTCTTTAGCATCTACTGAAGTTTCATCTTTCTGGACAGTATTCTGACCGGATTCCCTAATTTCTTTGCCACTTTCAGCATCTGTGGTGTCTGGAGCTACATGTTCCACTGACTTGTGAAATGAGGTTAACAAGGATGTATTAGTTGTTCTAGGCATATCAGGAGAGAGCACCAGTTCAGTAGATCGTTTCTCTGAGCCTTCATGTTCATTTAAAGAGTCCAGTCTTCCCAAACATTCCCTGTAACTATGTCTGGTTAGGCACTCCAACAGTGGAATCTTGGCCATTACTGAAACCGCAGTTCCTAAACTTAAAATACAAAACATCTGTCAGTAAAACAAAGAGAGTGCTCACAAACCTTACCACCTAAATTACTCCATTATATTTTAATATAAGAACTAATTTTATAAGAAGTTGTTCACTGAATGAAGCCTTGTTTAGTGGTGAGGTTATCATTAACATATTAAAATTAATATAAGGCTAGGTACATTATACAAAAAAGTGAATACTGGATTTTTATCAAACCTTTTCAAATAAAACTTTTAATTAATAAACAAATTCAGGGCTGGAGAGATGGATTAGAGGTTAAGGTACCTGCCTGCAATGTCTAATGACTGGAGTTCAATTCCCCAGTACCCACATAAAGCCAGATACAAAAAGTGGCACATATATCTGGAGTTTGTTTGCAGTGGCTAGAGGCCCTGGAGTGCTCATTCTCCCTCTCTGCCAAGAATGGTGGCACATGCCTTTAATCCCAGCACTTGGTAAGGCAAGGTAGGAGGATCACTGTGATTTCTAGGCCAACCTGAGACTACATAGTGAATTGCAAGTCAGCATCTCAAATAAATAAAAAATATATTAAAAATTTTCCCCACGCTCATTCACTGACTGATAACTTTTGCAATTCTACTATATATGTTATTTTTTGCATCTTAACTTTATTTGGCAAGAGATACACAAAGATTCTTAGTATTATAAATGATTCTACAAGTATACTGAGCCCTTTTCTTAACTAAACTCAGAAAAAGAAATTGTAGAATCATTTAGTTAAGTGGATGAGCACTTGCCTAGCAAGCACAAGGCCCTGGGTTCGGTCCTCAGCACCGCAAAAAAAAAAAAGGATTCATAATATATAAAAATACAATTAACCATAATGTATAAATTTTAAATCTGTAAACCTATACATATTACATTCAAAACTAAAACGTATAAAGCATTATCATAAGACTAAAAAAAAAACTCACTTAAGTAAACATATGGCCTCTGAAAAACAAGCATACAATGGCCAAATTGGCTAATGAAATTTCAAAATGCATTTTAGACATCTATTTAATTATAAGCATACTTAGTAAGTTTTAATTTGATGTCTTCAATGGATTGCAGATAATCCGAATAAATACTTTCAAACTTGAAAAGAAGCTTTTGGTATGAATTTGAACAGTCCTCCAGATTAGCCATGATTGCAGCCCACCCTTGATGTTGAAGATGTTCATCATGAACAAGACCTTCACAAAAAGAACAAAGTTTCTTGGCAACTTCATACATTTCCTATATTGGGAAAAAAAGAAGAAAAAATGGCTTTTGTGCACACCTGTATATATACACACATACATCTCAGTAACAAAAAGTTATTAAAAAGGCAAAATTGAAAAAAATTAGGAAATTATCAAGGGGCTAGAGAAATAGCTAAATCGTTAAAGGCACTTTGCTTTCAAAGCTTGATATCAGCCTGGGTTCAATTCCCTACTACCCATATTAAAGCCAAATGCACAAAGTGACATATTCATCTGGAGTACGTCTGCAATGGCTGGAGGCCCTGGTGCACCCATTCTATCAAATAGAAAATAAATAAGTATTAAAAAACACATTATCAAGACATATCTAGACTAGCACATTCTCAAATTTGTAAGTCTTCAAAATATTTTATGTAAACTATTTTAGAACATATCTAGTTTCAAAGAATAAAGAATCAAGTGAAAACTGTTGAAAAGCAATGCAGGACAGAGGTAGTTTAGGGGTGACAGGACTCCAAAGTGAGTATCATTCTCACTGACTAAAAATGGGAACTGTTCTTGACCTGTAGGAGAAAACCCAAGTCATTACACTTTATAACAGGTCAGTAACCTCAGAAGGATCTGGTCTTTCCTTATCTCTGACATCCTAAGAGAGTCCTTCCACTCCTTTCTGAGAAGTCCTGTCTATAGAATTAAGATTTCTGGGAAGATTGCTCTTTTCCCAGAATCCTGACCCCAGACACCTGATGTCCAAACCAGACTAAACCAGACATCCATTCATGGGGCTCATAAAAACCCCAACCTGAGTCTTACAGTGGGATTCTCAAACCCCCTTCTTGCTTATCTGGTTAACAGCTGTGCCTTGTTTCCTTCTCTTAAGTTTTGGATTTCCCAAACCCCTCTTTCCTTTCTGAGCAAAAGCTATATATTCCTCCCATCCATCCTCTAAGATACCCTTCTCTTAAAGTTCTTCATCCTAAAGCTCAGAGCTATAATAAAATCTTTTTAAACCTGTGTATTTCATTCATCGATTTCATAGGAAAAGAATCATAGGACATCCCAAAATTATTGGTGCACTGGTATATTGTATTGGCAAGAATAATAAGAGATTAACTGACTTTAAAAAGCTTGTGCCCTACTCATAATTTCAAACTTGTAATGTAATTAATATATTAAATGTAATTTGATTAATAAATTAATGTAGTTCCTATCATCATTCTTAAAGAACTACTGGAGAATAGTCTTCATCAAGTTTAAAAAAAGACAGAATAGGTAGTGGACACTGAAAACGTTTCAGGAATAAATGAAAAAGAACTAAGGGCAGTATGTTATAAAGAGAATAAAGATGTTAAATGTTGTAAGTACAACACAGTACATACAAATGTACAGAGTTTTTTATACTGTAACACTTAAAATACCTTCGAAGGCATAAATACCCAGAAGTAATTATTTAAGGGTAACTTCTAGAAGGACAAAAAATGATCAAAATGACCAGTGGAAAAGAAAGGGGTGGGAGGAGGAATTGGAAGTTCCTAAGTTACAGAGAGAGCAATAAAACATTAAAGGTACAGAAGTAATCATTAAACTGACCATGCAGCAGCTGCCTATAATCCCAGCACTGGGAGAGTAGAGGTGGCAGAGCTGGCAAAGATCATCTTGGACAACTCAGTAGTAATACCAGGCAGCCAGCAAGGCTCTGTCTGTCTGTCTGTCTCTCCCCCCCCTCTACACACACACACACACACACACACACACACACACACACACACACACACACACACACACACACAATGAAGTTAGAAGAAAACTTTGACAAAATGAGCACACAAACGCCAGCATCTGGAAATTCTTAAAATTCTCTTTTACATAAAATTTGGGTCAATAAAAATACCAAAAGCTCCACTGTAAAAACATCTATTTAAAATGCAAAAGCATGAAATATCAAAAATTAAGCTAAAGCTAAAATGGTGTTCACTGGAAAGCTTTACAAGAGACAATATAATAAACTTAACCGATTTCTAAATACTGAAAATGGATGAGCCCTTTACTAACCCAGTATTTCCCACAGAAGAACCATTCCCACTGAGGTGTTTAGTATCCCCAGCTCAATTGCTGTATCTTTAATCTCTTTCCTGTTAAAAATACAATGAAAGAAAAGACCTCATTTCATTCCCATTTTTGTGCTACAATTTAGAATCCCACAAGAAACTTAGGGCTTTAGATAGCTTTACTTCACTCTCCTTTACTCTTTCCCACTTGTCTCTTGATTCTACCTGGATGAAATCTGTGTAAGTTTTCTCACTTGTTACCCATGTCAGAACAGCTTTTGTCTAGGAGTCGTGGTGCCACTTTTACCTTCAGAACCCCCTTCACAAAGCATCATGTCATTGTCTTAAGTATCCTTGTGGTAGGCAGCTGTACAACAAATTGTTCTTCATACTGTAATACAACAAATCTCAGTCTTACCTTTTATTTTCCCTGCCCCTGGTTCAACTCCTCAGAGGTGATCAGTTCTAAATAGTAAATGATACTTATAATTTTTATAATTTATACATTTTTATAAATTTATGCCACTTGAATCTCAGATTGCAAATTCAAAACTTTTTTTTTGCATGTGTGGTGTGCATGTGTATGTGCAAACTATAATGCAGTGCCCAGAGAACAAAGGTGTCCTTCCTGTATCATTCATCTGCACACTTCCACAAGGAGTCTCTCTTTGAACAGAGCAGCAGTTTTCAGAATCTAAGCAATTCTTCCATCTCTGCTCCCCGCAGGACTGGTGTTGCAGGTGTATGTGGCCACAACCAGCTATTTACATGTGTCCTGGGGACTCAAACTTAAACAGTCTCAGGCCTCGTGCTTGTGGCAAACACTCTTAATTGCTGAGCTATCTCCCCAGCCCTAATTCTCATTCCACCTACTTCTAACTTTTTAATCTTCAAATACCATACAATAGAGAAATCATCACAGCTCATTTATTAGTAATCTTCTTGATACATGAGTGTAATTCTGCCATATTTTATCTGTATAATACTTTATTTCATGCCTTTGTTGATTTATTTTATTACTATTTCTCCCTAGATATTATATATGATATATATATATATACATTATATACACATTTAATAGTATCATTTTCTCTAACAGAATATACTATCTGTATTATCAACCAAATCAAAAAACAAAGTCTAAAAAACTAAATTCAGCTTACAGAATTTTTTCTCTCAATGCATTTTAACTTTTAAAAGGTTTACTGAATATATTTGCAAAAAGAGGTTATTTCTTATGTTGTACCCTATGTGAAACCATGTACCCTCAAATCAACTCAAGCACCTATCTATAGCCCTCTCCTTATCATAAGACTCAACCAAACTATGAGATCAAGATGTTTGTTTATGCAAGATGATGCCACTAGCTACAGGAGGGACCCAGCAATCCTGGGTTAAGTTACCGTCCATTACCGGCCAAGCACAGGCCAGAATGCTTTTATGCACAATAAGGAAAACACCTTTGAAGCCCAAGATTAACAACAAATACCAAACATTAGCCTACCCCAAGAAAATCTAATGCAAACCTGTAACTCCCTCTGTTCAGCTAAGCAGTTTGACCACTCCCTTCTACTCCCTATGAAGTAACTTTGCCAACTATCATTTCTAATATTGTCCTGCCATGAGATCCCACTGCCTAGTATCATACACCATATTAAAAACTTTGAAGAGTGTTACTAACCACCACCAATGTTTACTGAATGTTATATACTTTTACAAAAGTTAAATAGTGTTATTTCACTGGTTAAAAGATATATTTTTTTCTTATCTGAAAGCAAATGTAGCTTAGTATTTGTCATCTTGTAGTCAACCTAATTATATACCTATAAACCTAGGACAAGTGAAACTTAATCAGGAGACGGTAAGTTTGAAGCTAGCCTTGGTTACACAGGGAGACCTTGTCCAAAACCAGAAACAAACTAAAAAAGAAAATTAAACTATAACAGGATAGAAAGACAGGGAAAATGGTGGGAACATGTCAAGGAAAAGGAACCCCTCACCCAGGAAACCTGCGCAATTAACAATTGCTTAAGGCCTTTCTCTCTTATTGGCTATAAACCTGCAATTTTCTAGGAATCTCACCAAAAACCTTACAATAAAAGCCATGGCCTAAGCCCCTTGTGCACACCTAGTGGCTTCTAGGTTTACCTTATCAGGCTATAGCTCCATCTAAAGGAACCTCTAGAGCCACCCTATAATCCCACTTATCAAAACAAGAGAGAAAAATAGGTTTCATTGCAACCTTTTAAATATAACTTGAGAGCTACCAAAATGGTATATATGGCAAATGCTAAGACATTTAATTGTGCTTATCAGAGAAGCCCATACCTGTGCTCTCAGAGATGCTTTCATTATCTTCTTGAGCATCTTCCTTAATATCTTTAATAAAAATCTCCAAATGTACCTCATCCTGGCTCCTCTTTGAATTCTTTTCTATATCTAAGTCACAAATCCTAGGTTTGTTTGAATTGTCTCTTGTTGCAGGCACTCATTGCTGGCAAAAGTGCCTATATCCAAAGGTAGCTAATAGGAGGTAAATTGTTTATTTTGGCCTACATCTAAAGGATTAGCTTCATGATTGTGGGGAGCTGTTATGGTGCCATAAACTGTGTCAACATTTGTTTTGAAGGTCTCTGTTCCTCATCTTACTAACCAATGCTAGTTTCTATCTCTCTCCTAAACTTTCTCTGTCTGCAGGCTTCTTCCTAGAGATCACATGACCCTTGCTGTGGCCAGGCTACCTAGCAACCTGGTTATGCTAATTCCTAAATAGCCGCCCCTGGGAAAAGATATTTAAAGTGCTGCCTGCTTGGAATAAATTGAGTTTGATCGGAATATCATCTTACTCCATTCTCTCGCATCTCTTGTACCCCTCATTCTCACCTCTTCTCTAGGCCCCACGGTGACTGACCCGCGGGCAGGTATGATAACAGGGAAAAATGTGAACAGAGACTGGATATCACCTTTGCACAGAAAGTGGAAACAGCGGGCAGAAGAGTCAGCTGGATTCTAGTAAGAGGAGTAGGGTATAACACCCCTAAACCTGTCCCAACACACTTCCTCCAGCATGACTCCACCTCCTGAACTTCGATCATTCAATCCAAGGAAACCAAGCATGCAAAACACATGAGCTCATAGGGGGACAACACCTAATTCAAACTTCCACATCCTAAAATAATCCCTAGGCTGCTAAGGACAAGTCTTGGTTCCTCTACCTCTGACTGAAGGACTGAAAATATTATGTGGAGAATGCAAGCAGTGATATAAGAAGTATATACCAGAAAGAATCTGGGTTCTTTCTCCAACAACCAAAGTGCAAAAAAGAATTATGAGTTATGTGAACTCTTTGTCTATGTCTACTTTAACATGGGCACTTTATCAATAGAGTGCTCACAATTCTCTGTATAGCATCAACTAGAAGAAAAGATGCCCAGATCATGCTTAAAACAGTTTTTTATCACTCTAAAGTCCCACAAATGTCAAGGCAGATTTAACTAGAAATGCATGGAACTAAAACTTAAAAACCAGGCATGTTAGATACAAATTTCTTTTCAAAAAGGTTTAGTGCCAGCATGGTGATGCATGCTTCTAATCCCAGAACTCAGGAGGTAGAAGCAGGAGGATTTTGTGCTCAAAGCCAAGCTGAGCTACATAGCAGAGTCTATCACAAAATAAATAATTTTATTTTTAATAAAAAATAAAGGAGGAGGAATTTTGGCATTTTTTATTCTCTCTCTCTCTCTCTCTCTCTCTCTCTCTCTCTGTGTATTCTATGTAATTCAGGTTACTCTACTTAGACGTGACTGCTTTTAGAAACAATCAGTTCATTTTTTAAAATAATTTTTTGTATCTTACCACTGCAAGCTGTGTTCTTGAAGCAACAGTATGAAAAACTGCAGGCATCATAAGAGACTCTTCGACTTTTATTTCCATATCATTTTCTGTTGAAAAGGTAGTTTTAGGAATAGCAGGTGCACGATCACATAAGATCATTTCTTTGTTGAAAAGAAAAATTGGATTTGTGTCCTATTTAAAAACATGCAAAATAGAAATAAAAAGTTAACAAATGCTTACCTTGCACACTGCCCTTATACACAAAGCTAATAAACCATATTTTGAGTTCAGCTCCCCAACTGATTTGAAAGCAGAGTATCCCCACATAAAATAGCACTGGATACGTACCGTCCCAGCACTATAGGTACATACTCTTCGATCTGCAGCCATGCATTCTCCTCCGTTGACCACTAATACCTGGTGCTGAATAGCAATCTTGTATTTGCTTTGAATGGCATACTTAAGATCTGCCACACTTCAATGAAAAAAAATAAAAAATAAAAATCAGCTACTTACTTTTGCCTCATTTTAATCTCTCTCTCTCTCTCTCTCTCTCTCTCTCTCTCTCTCTCTCTCTCAGCATACCAAATTTCATTTTAAAACTTTCCCCAAAAACCAGTAGTAAGAAAAACAACAACAAAAATTTTTCTATTTCTGAAACTGGATTCCACATTCTGCTAGCTGGCTATTGGTAAGTAAATCACATTTTCTTTTTCCAGGGGGAAGGGTAACATTTAAAAGTGAGCCTATTAAAAAAACAAGGCATTTTACTTCTGTTTTCTACATAATAAGGACAGGCATAAATTCTGATATGTGCTCAAATTAGCATCAAGGTTGTTCAAGTTCTGGAAAACCAGTCACCTTAAGTCTTCACATTACAGAAACTACATTAAGTCTAAATCATGTGACATTTCCTTCCTTGCCCATCTTAACTGTATTCCCTAGCCAAGTATGGTGGAACCACCTGTAATCCCAGAATACAGGTGGCTGGGGCTGGAAAATGGCAAATTCAAGGCCAGCCTGAGCTACATAGAACTGTTTCCTTTTAAAACAAATCAAAATTTAACACAATACAAAACATAAAATCAAATAATAGATGAAACAACTCACGTTTGCACTGTTAGTTCAGTGTCAAATGTCAGAGTAGTTCCAGTGTTAACCAGAAACACATACAACTTCATGATGATTTCTCTTGAACCTGTGAGCTTACACCTTATCCTCTGATATGGTTTCTCAATGAAACAAGAAAAGTAATTGATTTTACAAACATGTTCAAATATCGTCACTACTAAGATATAGCACAGACTTACAGTATAAATAAAACTCAAAAAGTGTTTTAATGTTGAAGATGATTAAATTAGAAAATGCAGTAAACTCTATCCAAAAAAACAAATAATAATAGTGAAAAGCATAACAATTGTACCCTAGAAAGTTTGTTTTCAGGAAGAAAGAGTTCTCTGGTTGAAATACTAGTTAATATTTGTATTTTCTATCACTTTCTACATTTAGAATAAAATACCTGGGGGCACTGGGGTGTAGCTCAATGGAGTAACTGTCTTGCCTGTGCAAGCCCCTGAGTTTCATTACTAGCACTGCACATGGTAGGCAGGAACGTGTGAGCAAACATTGTAAATTTTATATGGTAGTGTATCATTTGTTGAACAAAACTTCTCGGTTACTGAAAGCCATCTAACTACAAATAAAGCTTAGTTCTATACTCTATTCCTTTGTTGTCAATGTTTACCTTTATGCCAGTATGATATACATTAGGATTACTACTGTTCTACTGGAAATTTTGAAATTAAGTATGAATAATCCAACTTTGTTCTTTGTCAAAACATTTTATTTATTCTGGGTCTCTGACATTCTATATGAAATTTAGGAGTAGTCTATTTTTACAAAAAAAAAACTAGCTGGGAATTTAACAGGTATTTATTAGGTCTGTAGAAGAATTTGGGGAGTACTATTATCTTGACAATATATATATATTATCTTGACTATATATATATATATATATATATATATATATATATATACTTGACATATATATATATAAAGTTATAAACACAGTTGTCATTTCAGTTAATTAGATATTCTTGATTCCTTTCAACAATATTTTGTAATTTTCAAAGTAGAATATTGGGTATCTTTTATCACTCATTCTTAAATTTATTTCTATTTTTATAATGCATGTATTTAATTTATAATATATAACATGAAATAGAACTGTTACTTACCGTCAGGCACTGTGAAAAGCACTACCACTTTTCTTAAAATGGCTAAAACTGATTTATATTTGCTTTGCTTGATATTGGCAACTGAATGGCATTACTGGTTAAATTCAAGGAACTGGAAAAGAAGAATTTCTGAATTACTATACAAAGAAATAATACAATACATAAGAACAACATACAGTTATTGTCCTCCTTTTAAGGTAAGAATAGCCTCTCCCTGGTCCCCTTTCTATCTGTGTATTCCTTGAAATCACAACTATGATTCAGACCCACAGTACCTTAAAGACAAAGGTGACCAAAACTCCCCAATCTGCTATTTTAGAACCATTTCTCAGTCCTTAAAATACATTGGTCAGCCATGTGTGTTAGTACAGGTCTCAATTCTCAACACTCAGGAGGTAGAGGATCAAGTTAAAGGTCATCATGGGCTATGTGGCAAAACCCTGTCTCAAAAAGGAAATAGCAATAGTGATAAAGGGCTGGAGAGATGGCTCATCAGTTAAAGGTGCTAGCCTGCATATCCTAATGGCTCAGGTTCAATTCCCTGGTACCCATGTAAAGCCAGATGCACAAAGTGCCACGTGAATTTGGAGATTGTTTGCAGTGGCAGGAGGCCTTAACACACTCATACTCTATCCCTCCCTTCCTCTCTCCCTCTCTCTCTAATAAATATATTTTTAAAGAAATAATAGTGATATAGAAGGACTCAGGCTATGGAATCAGCTTAAGGTTGGGCCTGCCCCACTACTTTTAGGTATAAAATTTTGGACACATTATTCATTTCAGATTCTTCTTGAGTGCCTGTAGCAGACACTCTCTAAGAATAGCATCAGCTAACTCTGCCACTACCACTTCCTGATACTCACTGCAGTGAACACACACACACACACACACACACACACACACACACACACACACACACAGGTGTAGGCAGAACCTATAATGTTTCTATCAATAAAACACAAAGGTGACAGGATATATCTGTGATTATTTTTCAGTATTATAACTTACATTTTGTCAGCTGGCTCCCTTGCCAGTCTTGGTAAGTAAGCAGCCAATTACAGAGTTACACTTGCTTCTAACTCAAGGTGGCCAATGGCTAAAGAACTTTAGTCTGACAATTTTTAAATTCTTGGGCTGTGCAGAAAGCTTAACAGTTAAAGACACTTGCTTTCAAAGCCTGTCTATCCATGATTTGATTTCCCAGAACCCACATAAAGCCAGATGCACAAAATGGTCCATGCATCTGGCATTCATTTGTGGTGGTAAGAGGCTTTGTCATGCCCATTCTTATTCTCTCCTCCCCCACTTCCACTCTGCTAGCAAATAACAGAAATATGTTTTAAATAAACTGAATTCTGACACAACTATGACTATAAGCAGATACATTTCTAGCTTAATTATACATGAGAGACCAGCTCTACATAAAGCCTTGACTGCAGTCTTATAAGAACCACACTAAAACAGAATCCAGCCAGGTCATGCCCAGGAACTATACAAAAATGCATTTGTAAGCTGGGCATGGTGTCGCACTCGGGAGGCAGAGGTAGGAGAATCGCTGTGAGTTCAAGGCCAGCCTGAGACTCCAGTGAATTCCAGGTCAGCCTGAGCTAGAGTGAGACCCTACCTCGAAAAACCAAAAAAAAAAAAAAAAAAAAAAAGTGATCACCTGTGCAATAATGGCGCCAAAACCTGGGGGAGGGGGTAGTAATCAACGGCTTTCAAATTGGCTAAGAGAGATGTACTCAGTGACAAGGAACCCTCAACTGGAATTGGGACCCAGGGCAAAATCTTAAAGGGACCAAAAACAAAAACAAGGGCTCCAAGGGGAAATTCCCATTACCAGAGACTTACAGAGAAGCCACACCCAATAGAATCTTGCCAAATTAGCAATGTGTGTTTCATTTCACCTATACTGATCTCACTCTCTGATGGAGACTATGTTTGTATTTTTCAGAAGACAGTGAGAGAGCCAGGGACAACCCAATTCCACCAACAGACCATGGGATACTACCTGACATCCCAGCAAGAGATGAGCCACCCCTGGCCTATCATGTAGGCCCCAAAGGAAACCTATGAATACATAATAAACAAGAGACCTACTACCACAGCAAATCAGATAATCCATGAAAGGTCAGCGAGACAGACACCAACAATGCCCAACACAACCCAAAGCTGAAGTCCAGAGACATTTAAGATCTTAACAATAAAGCAGACTTAAAACTCACCCGCCATGACTCAGGGAACTGATTGGAAGAGAGGGAGCAGAAAGAATGTAAGAGCCATGGTGGGGCAGAATATCCAGACATTACCTCCTCAGCAACAACACACAAAGCCCAAGGGGGGGGGGCACGGACTGGCTACCTCTAGTACAATCCATAACCCCCTAGTCCATGGACTGATCCAGTATGTCCAACGAGGAGGATGCCCACTGGATTTGGGACAGGGAGGAGGGAAATGGGGGTTCCATTAGATTGTTCATATAATGTATCTAAGTATGGATAATAAAGATATCAACAACAACAAAAAAGAGCCAGGTTTATAGTAATTCTTACTCAAAAAGAGATTATTTGGTGGATGAGATTATCCAGAGGCATGGCCAGGAGAACCTGGCTGAATACTAGGCTATCCATGGTCCCCTGTCACAAGGCCTGATCCAGAGGACCCATGGAGGAGGTTATCCAGTGGAGGGGGGAGGGGAGGGCAGCGGGGAATTGGGGATAACAACTCATTGTTTGCCCACTAAATGTTGTAACTCATTATGGACAAT